>NIVC01000450.1:0-122500 GCA_002269645.1 Macrostomum lignano
CGGACTGCATCGCTTCTTCTGTCTCAGTCGCCCAGAGATTAACATTAACATTAACTTCTGCTGTTATTTGTTTGCCTCTGTTTCACACTGTTGTTCTATTTCGCTCTATTACTGAGATAGAAAATACCATAGACAATTCAAGGCACGAATTGCCACATTGACGCCCGGAAAAGGGACGCTTAAGCCGGCAAAATTAATGACAATGTATGCTAAGTTTCTGTTGAGATTCCCCTGCCTTACTTCTTAAAAAATAAAAAAATTACAAACAGTGCGAGAAAGGGTGAAAATATGTGAATAAAAACCAGACGATATAAACCTCATGGCAGAGAAGCTGCTTGGAGCTGCTGGAGGCTGAATTAAAATTCGAGCAAATTAATGGGCAAATCCAGCGAATCCTGCTGCATGCGGATCTCAGCATTTTGATGATGAACCCAGCGTCACTCACCTGCTCCCACTGCCACCTGTGCGTGGCCCTCCGTGACCTGCAGCCGAGTGGCGTTTTGGCAGGATCCAGATCTTCCTTTGCAGCCACCTTCCAGATGGAACTCTTGCCCTTCAACCAGCACAGTCCAGTCAATGTCCGAGTCTGCAGCTGTCCTGCCGTTCACTTGCACCAGACTGTTGGCCCAGCCTCTGCGTAGCTGCCCGTCATCTGCCTGCGATCCTGTGTGAGGACTTGAGCGACTCCTTCCAGCCAGTCAGCCAGTCTCTGCTGACACTTTGCTCTCTGATGGGTGAATCCCGCATCGCTGAGCAGTCGATGCAGCTCCTCGCTGAGACGGTGGTCTTGCTCGGAGTGGTCTGAGAGTCTGGGGGGGGGATGATGAGAAAGGAGTCAGTGGAGTGAAGCGTGGCCCAAGCTCGACCCAAGAGAGGGCAGTGAAAGCGGTCAGACTCACTGATGAAGGCGTTGAGCGGCTGGCTGTGGGTGCTGAGGGTTTCTGGAATGTGTGAAGGAAAGCGAGGTAAGGTAGCGAAGTGATTGCAAGTAGAATGGCAACTAATGGCAACTGACTCGGTGGGATTCAGCAGCCGCAGCACCTGCCGCTGCTCAAATCGCTCTGCGAGCTGCGCACAGGTGAGGCCCTGACTGTCTCGATGGCTGGCATCGGCTCCATTGTCGATGAGAATCTTGGCTGCTTGCACGTAACCGGCTTGGCAGGCTCGTGAGAGAGCGGTGCGACCGTGAGTGTCTTGAGCGTGCAGTGAGGCGCCGAGATCGATGAGTTTGTGAATGAGTTCGTGATGACCTGCATCAGCTGCCAGCATGAGAGCGTGGCTCCGGTGTTGTCGTCTGGGAGATCGACATGCTGTGTGCTGAATCGCTGATGATTGAGCAGTGTGGCGGCAAGAGCGACGTGTCTTTGAGAGATGGAGAGACGAGCAGCTGTGTGATTTGAGCTGTCTGCATCTGAGAGAGGGTTTTGTTGAGAACGGAGTTTCTGTCTTCGATGGCCATTGCTGCAGTGAAGCTGAGGATGGTGTTGTATTGAAAGAGCCAGTCGGGCTCGAGACCGAGGGAGGCAACGACATTTTCGTGAAGACGAGAGCAAGCCGCGATTGCGCATTGGAAACGGAGATTCGCTCTCTGATCCAGACTAGAGACACAGGAGATGAGAAACTTGACGATTTCAAAGTGATCAAAAATTGCAGCTTTATCGGCAGCTTTGATGCAGCAGGTGTCCCTGTTTGATTGGTCATTGATTTGTGAGACGAAAAACTTGACGATTTCAAAGTGACCATAATTTGCAGCATTTTCGGCAGCTTTGATGCAGCAGGTGTCCCTTTTTGATTGGTCATTGATTTGTGAGAGAAAATGCTTGACGTCTTCAAAGTGACCATTGTTTGCAGCTTTTTCGGCAGCATTGATGCAGCAGGTGTCCCTGTTTGATTGGTCATTGATTTGTGGGACGAGAAACTTGACGATTTCAAAGTGACCATTGTCTGCAGCTTTTTCGGCAGCTTTGATGCAGCAGGTGTCCCTGTTTGATTGGTCATTGATTTGTGGGACGAGAAACTTGACGATTTCAAAGTGACCATAATTTGCAGCATTTTCGGCAGCTTTGATGCAGCAGGTGTCCCTTTTTGATTGGTCATTGATTTGTGAGAGAAAATGCTTGACGTCTTCAAAGTGACCTGGGAATGCAGCCCATTCGGCAGCATTGATGCAGCAGGTGTCCCTTTTTGATTGGTCATTGATTTGTGGGACAAGAAACTCGGCGATTTCAAAGTGACCATTGTTTGCAGCTTTTTCGGCAGCATTGATGCAGCAGGTGTCCCTTTTTGATTGGTCATTGATTTGTGGGACGAGAAACTTGACGATTTCAAAGTGACCATTGTCTGCAGCATTTTCGGCAGCTTTGATGCAGCAGGTGTCCCTGTTTGATTGGTCATTGATTTGTGGGACGAGAAACTTGACGATTTCAAAGTGACCCTTGACTGCAGCCCATTCGGCAGCTTTGATGCAGCAGGTGTCCCTGTTTGATTGGTCATTGATTTGTGAGACGAGAAACTTGACGATTTCAAAGTGACCCTTGACTGCAGCTTTTTCGGCAGCATTGATGCAGCAGGTGTCCCTGTTTGATTGGTCATTGATTTGTGAGACGAAAAACTTGACGATTTCAAAGTGACCCTTGACTGCAGCTATTTTGGCAGCTTTGATGCAGCAGTTGTCCCTTTTTGATTGGTCATTGATTTGTGAGACGAGAAACTTGACGATTTCAAAGTGACCCTTGACTGCAGCTATTTTGGCAGCTTTGATGCAGCAGGTGTCCCTTTTTGATTGGTCATTGATTTGTGAGACGAGAAACTTGACGATTTCAAAGTGACCATGGTCTGCAGCTATTTTGGCAGCTTTGATGCAGCAGTTGTCCCTTTTTGATTGGTCATTGATTTGTGGGACGAGAAACTTGACGATTTCAAAGTGATCAAAAATTGCAGCTTTATCGGCAGCTTTGATGCAGCAGGTGTCCCTTTTTGATTGGTCATTGATTTGTGGGACGAGAAACTTGACGATTTCAAAGTGACCATTGTCTGCAGCTATTTTGGCAGCTTTGATGCAGCAGTTGTCCCTTTTTGATTGGTCATTGATTTGTGATACGAGAAACTTGACGATTTCAAAGTGACCATTGTCTGCAGCTATTTTGGCAGCTTTGATGCAGCAGTTGTCCCTTTTTGATTGGTCATTGATTTGTGGGACGAGAAACTTGACGATTTCAAAGTGATCAAAAATTGCAGCTTTATCGGCAGCTTTGATGCAGCAGGTGTCCCTTTTTGATTGGTCATTGATTTGTGGGACGAGAAACTTGACGATTTCAAAGTGACCATTGTCTGCAGCTTTTTCGGCAGCATTGATGCAGCAGGTGTCCCTTTTTGATTGGTCATTGATTTGTGGGACAAGAAACTCGGCGATTTCAAAGTGACCCTTGACTGCAGCCTTTTCGGCAGCTTTGATGCAGCAGGTGTCCCTTTTTGATTGGTCATTGATTTGTGGGACAAGAAACTCGGCGATTTCAAAGTGACCATTGTCTGCAGCTTTTTCGGCAGCATTGATGCAGCAGGTGTCCCTGTTTGATTGGTCATTGATTTGTGAGACGAGAAACTTGACGATTTCAAAGTGACCATTGTCTGCAGCTTTTTCGGCAGCATTGATGCAGCAGGTGTCCCTTTTTGATTGGTCATTGATTTGTGGGACAAGAAACTCGGCGATTTCAAAGTGACCCTTGACTGCAGCCTTTTCGGCAGCTTTGATGCAGCAGGTGTCCCTGTTTGATTGGTCATTGATTTGTGAGACGACAAACTTGACGATTTCAAAGTGACCATGGTCTGCAGCTTTTTCGGCAGCTTTGATGCAGCAGGTGTCCCTGTTTGATTGGTCATTGATTTGTGGGACGAGAAACTTGACGATTTCAAAGTGACCCTTGACTGCAGCCTTTTCGGCAGCTTTGATGCAGCAGGTGTCCCTTTTTGATTGGTCATTGATTTGTGGGACAAGAAACTCGGCGATTTCAAAGTGACCATTGTCTGCAGCTTTTTCGGCAGCATTGATGCAGCAGGTGTCCCTGTTTGATTGGTCATTGATTTGTGAGACGAGAAACTTGACGATTTCAAAGTGACCATTGTCTGCAGCTTTTTCGGCAGCTTTGATGCAGCAGGTGTCCCTGTTTGATTGGTCATTGATTTGTGGGACGAGAAACTTGACGATTTCAAAGTGACCCTTGACTGCAGCCTTTTCGGCAGCTTTGATGCAGCAGGTGTCCCTTTTTGATTGGTCATTGATTTGTGGGACAAGAAACTCGGCGATTTCAAAGTGACCATTGTCTGCAGCTTTTTCGGCAGCTTTGATGCAGCAGGTGTCCCTGTTTGATTGGTCATTGATTTGTGAGACGAGAAACTTGACGATTTCAAAGTGACCATTGTCTGCAGCTTTTTCGGCAGCATTGATGCAGCAGGTGTCCCTGTTTGATTGGTCATTGATTTGTGGGACGAGAAACTTGATGATTTCAAAGTCACCGTTGTCTAAAGCACTGTGAGTGGCCTGAACGATATCACTTAAGCTGGACGATGTCGTACCATGGGCACGTCGAGCAGTTTGCGGGATGTTTTCGGTCGTGACGAACTGATGCTGACTTTGATTTTGGCTCATTGTTCTCTAGAACTGTGTTGGATTAGTAAGGTTAAAAGTGGTGGAAAATAGGAGAAAGTTGGGGATGTAGGGAAAATGAAGTGGAGGGAGAAGAAAGTGAGGGAGCTGTGGCGCCGCCTGGCTTAGCTCATTGACTGATTTTTACTGACTTACTTTGTGTACGTAATATTTACTCATCGCCAATGTACGTAGCGTTCACGCGCCACGTTGTGCCTAGGCTAAAGTTAGAAATGTTTGACTGCGCTATATTATAGGCGTTTTGTCGGTTGTTTCTCAATATAATAAAGGCCGCTTAACTGTCACTTGAAGTTGCGTTTTTTTCTTGTGCTCAACTAAGCGCTCTCTTATAACGAAGAGTCCTCCTTATGGCTACGGCACGACATGTGCAAGAAAGAGAGAAGAGAGAAAGAGAGGAGGACGAAAGAAAGAGGGGAGGGAGGGAGAAGGAGGGAGGGAGGGAAAAAGAAGGGTGGGAAAAAGAAAGAGGAAGGGACAGAGGTAGAGGTGAGGTTTGCAGCTTTGCGGCTGTAAATGTTTTTAATGAATTATGAAGAGACTTTATGAACCTTGTCCGTAATGTCTGGCTGCTGTCAGAGTGGCAGATGTCAGTCACGGCTGCTGTCAGAGTGGCAGATGTCAGTCACGGCTGCTGTCAGAGTGGCAGATGTCAGTCACGGCTGCTGTCAGAGTGGCAGATGTCAGTCACGGCTGCTGTCAGAGTGGCAGATGTCAGTCACGGCTGCTGTCAGAGTGGCAGATGTCAGTTACGGCTGCTGTCAGAGTGGCAGATGTCAGTCACGGCTGCTGTCAGAGTGGCAGATGTCAGTCACGGCTGCTGTCAGAGTGGCAGATGTCAGTCACGGCTGCTGTCAGAGTGGCAGATGTCAGTCACGGCTGCTGTCAGAGTGGCAGATGTCAGTCACGGCTGCTGTCAGAGTGGCAGATGTCAGTCACGGCTGCTGTCAGAGTGGCAGATGTCAGTCACGGCTGCTGTCAGAGTGGCAGATGTCAGTCACGGCTGCTGTCAGAGAGGCAGATGTCAGTCACGGCTGCTGTCAGAGTGGCAGATGTCAGTCACGGCTGCTGTCAGAGAGGCAGATGTCAGTCACGGCTGCTGTCAGAGAGGCAGATGTCAGTCACGGCTGCTGTCAGAGTGGAGGTGTTTCAAAGGTTTGTGCAGCCGGTTGCCCGAAAGATTTTACCGCCTCATCTCTCAGCTGCCCGCCCTTTTGCAGCCTCTGGCGAGGCCGACCACCCCTCGGCCTGAGCAGCCGAAACTTCTCTCCCGAGCATGAGCGCTGAGTCCGCCGCCTTCGCCTCTGTGCACCCAGCATGGCAACGGAGAGGCTGCGGCTGCAGCGGCCACCCCAAGCTGTACTTGATGAGGCTGAGCTGACCCATTGTGCCCCAGTGCAGTCTGAGATCTTTAAATGCATTTAATTACTGAGCAGAGTAAAATGCTGCTCAGTCTCGCAGTGCTTCGGTGTGAGGAGGCGGTCAAATGTGCATAAAATGCATTGTTAAACTGGGCCAGTTTTCTCTCTCACTCTGCCTACTGGCCTTCTCAACTGTACAGTAGTTGTAGAGAATCGGTTGCTTAGCAACAGGGCTCTGGCTCTCTCCCGACTCTCCTATGCTTTTACCTGTCTCTCTCGTGCCCACCAAGAGACAGGGACTCCCACCAAGAGACAACAGACAGGGGCGCCCACCAAGAGACTGGGGCGCCCACCAAGAGACAGGGGCACCCACCAAGAGACAGGGGCGCCCACCAAGAGACAACAGACAGGGGCGCCCACCAAGAGACTGGGGCGCCCACCAAGAGACAGGGGCACCCACCAAGAGACAGGGGCGCCCACCAAGAGACAGTGGCGCCCACCAAGAGACAGGGGCGCCCACCAAGAGACAGGGGCGCCAACCAAGAAACAGGGGCGCCCACCAAGAGACAGGGGCGCCCACCAAGAGACAGGGGTGCCCACCAAGAGACAGGGGTGCCCACCAAGAGACAGGGGCGCCCACCAAGAGACTGGGGCGCCCACCAAGAGACAGGGGCACCCACCAAGAGACAGGGGCGCCCACCAAGAGACAACAGACAGGGGCGCCCACCAAGAGACTGGGGCGCCCACCAAGAGACAGGGGCACCCACCAAGAGACAGGGGCGCCCACCAAGAGACAGGGGCGCCCACCAAGAGACAGGGGCGCCCACCAAAAGACAGGGGCGCCAACCAAGAAACAGGGGCGCCCACCAAGAGACAGGGGCGCCCACCAAGAGACAGGGGTGCCCACCAAGAGACAGGGGTGCCCACCAAGAGACAGGGGCGCCAACCAAGAGACAGGGGCGCCCACCAAGAGACAGGGGCGCCCACCAAGAGACAGTGGCGCCCACCAAGAGACAGGGGCGCCCACCAAGAGACAGGGGCGCCCACCAAGAGACAGGGGCGCCCACCAAGAGACAGGGGCGCCCACCAAGAGACAGGGGCGCCCACCAAGAAACAGGGGCGCTCACCAAGAGACAGGGGCGCCCACCAAGAGACAGGGGCGCCCACCAAGAGACAGGGGCGCCCACCAAGAGACAGGGACGCCCACCAAGAGACAGGGGCGCCCAGCAAGAGACAGGGGCGCCCACCAAGAGACAGGGGCGTCCACCAAGAGACAGACAGACAGGGGTGCCCACCAAGAGACAGGGACTCCCACCAAGAGACAGGGGCACCCACCAAGAAACAGGGGCGCCCACCAAGAGACAGGGGCACCAACCAAGAGACAGGGGTGCCCACCAAGAGACAGGGGCGCCCACCAAGAGACAGGGGCGCCCACCAAGAGACAGGGGTGCCCACCAAGAGACAGGGGCGCCAACCAAGAGACAGGGGCGCCAACCAAGAGACAGGGGCGCCCACCAAGAGACAGGGGCGCCAACCAAGAGACAGGGGCGCCCACCAAGAGACAGGGGCGCCCACCAAGAGACAGGGGCGCCCACCAAGAGACAGGGGCGCCCACCAAGAGACAGGGACTCCCACCAAGAGACAGACAGACAGGGGTGCCCACCAAGAGACAGGGGCGCCCACCAAAAGACAGGGGCACCCACCAAGAGACAGGGGTGCCAGGGAGCCCACAGCGCAACAGCGAATACTTATTAATCTGAAGGTCTGCAGATGCATAATGTACAGGAATGCACGAACACACGAATGCACGATGCACGAACGACGCCATCATGTATATTTCCGTTTTCGCCACTTTACGCGTGGACCGCAAGCAATCTGATGGGGCGGGTGGTCCGCTGAGCTTTATCCGAGACCACCTTGAATACAAGCGCATCCCAGTTGACACAGCAGAGCCGATTGAGATCTGTCGCGTGCGTGTCTTTCTGGGCACCAAGAAGTCCCTGGTCGTTGACAACATCTACGCAACGATCGATCGAGGCACATCCGCCGCGACCCACGCCCGCACCGCTGCTGTCTACCGCGCTTTGAACCGGGAAGAGCTGCCAGATCCGCCAGGACGCAGTGCTCTTGGCGAGGTGCTCTTGGCGAGGTGCTCCTGGCGAGTTGCTCCTGGCGAGGTGTTCTTGGCGAGGTGCTCCTGGCGAGGTGCTCTTGGCGAGGTGCTCCTGGCGAGATGCTCTTGGCGAAGTGCTCTTGGCGAGGTGCTCTTGGCGAGGTGCTCCTGGCGAGGTGCTCCTGGCGAGGTGCTCCTGGCGAGATGCTCTTGGCGAGGTGCTCTTGGCGAGGTGCTCCTGGCGAGGTGCTCCTGGCGAGTTGGTCCTGGCGAGGTGCTCTTGGCGAGGTGCTCCTGGCGAGGTGCTCTTGGTGAGGTGCTCTTGGCGAGGTGCTCCTGGCGAGGTGCTCTTGGCGAGGTGCTCTTGGCGAGGTGCTCCTGGCGAGGTGCTCTTGGCGAGGTGCTACTGGCGAGGTGCTCTTGGCGAGGTGCTCCTGGCGAGGTGCTCTTGGCGAGGTGCTCCTGGCGAGATGCTCTTGGCGAGGTGCTCCTGGCGAGGTGCTCTTGGCGAGGTGCTCCTGGCGAGGTGCTCTTGGCGAGGTGCTCCTGGCGAGGTGCTCCTCTTTCTGGAAACTTCTGGCCTTCTCCGCGCCTACAGCACCATCGCTAACCCAGCCGCTGACCCCACCTGTCACCGCTGTATGGAGGGCCCTGAAGACCTCAAAAAACACTGGCTGGGTTGCCTCGCCCTCCCGGCACCTGAGGCTGAAAATCTTCGATGAGGACACCCTGGACTCGAGGTTCTGACCGCCGCCCCTGCGACGAGGTCGGTGGCGCTCTCTGATTGCACTTGATGCTTGTGGTGCTCGTAGTCCGCTTGGCGGGTAAGAATCTTGGCCTCTAAGAGCCGTATATTTGCGATATATATTCACGCAGCTGCCGACGTGCAGCTATGAGTTACGCAATACATTGGGGTACTGAGCACGTTGGCTAGAGAGCAAGAAAAAGGGCATTGTACACGCATAGGCTGCGCACCACATCTCTCCCCCAAAGCAAAAGAAAAGTCCAATACGAGAGGGTTTAAAATTTCATTGCGAAAATTGGTCAAGAAACGACGTGAAGGATTAAAAAAAATTAATTAGTAAAACAGTCTCAAATTTTTTTGATTTCGAACGATTAAATACTTAAACAATTAAAGCATGCCGATCTTTGACAGCGTTCCGGCTCAGTTCGAATCAAGTCACTGCTTGTAGCAGACGGGCTGCTTTGCTGTCCTGGGATGAGGCCTCTGCGCAATCGGACCGTCGTTGGCCGAATTTGCCTCTGTCACAGGCGCCCCCGGCCGCTGATCGCCGTCCATCTCGTCAAGGTCCCAGGGGCACTCACGAAGCGGCTTCGTCTCGGTCACATGCCGCCGAATGACTGCCGTGCCGCGTTGCAGAGTCAGGGCGCCGCCGCTGACTGCCTTGACAAGCCAAGGCCGCGGGTCGAACGGACAGCGCAGCTTGGCCTTGCCGCGGTTTCTGAGCAGCACGCGGGCGCCTGCCAGGATGCCGTGTGGCGCAGCCGAACGCCGCGTGTCGGCCGCCTTGCGCATCGCCTGCTTGTAGCCGCGGTCGTGGAGCTGCAGCTGCCGTCCGGAGCTGCCGGTTTGCTTTGTCAGGCCAGATGGCAGGATGTCGCCGGTCTCTCGGTTGAACATGAGGTCGTTGGGCGTGCGGTCGGTGCCTTGGTGCACAGAGTTGCGGTATCCGAGCAGCCACTCGTGGATCGCCCGCCGCCAGTCGTTGCCTTCGGCCGTGGCGGCGTTGATGGCCTTGTTGAGGCTGCGGTTGAAGCGCTCCACCTCGCCGTTCGCCGCCGGGTAGAGTGGGGTGACCCTGCGCTGTCGAACCCCGAGGCCGTCCAGAAACACGTTGAATTCTTCGCTCGTGAAGTAGGTGGCGTTGTCCGTAGTGATCTGCTGCGGCACACCGAAGCGGCTGAATGAGGCAATGACGCAGTTGATGACGCTGGCGCTGGTGAGGCTGCGCACCACGTAGAGGTTCGGGTAGTAGCTGAAGTAGTCCACCAAGACAACTACGTTCTCGCCCGTTGGGAATGGTCCGCACACGTCGACGCTGAGCGATTGCCAGGCCCCCGACGGAAGCGGCGTCGGCTGCATCGGCGGGTGTTTCACGGCGCCGTCGGTCCGGGCCGCTTGACACGGGAGGCAATTAGTGACGACCGCCTCGACCTGCTTGGACATGCCGGGCCACCAGACCTTACGCTGCAGTCGGTCGCACGTCTTCTTCTGTCCGAGGTGGCCCTGGTGCGCTAAACTGATCGTAAGCTGCTGAAGCTCCGCCGGGATCACGATTCTGTTTCCCCGGAGCAGAAGGCCTGCGTGAACGCTCAGTTCGTCTTTGAGGGACCGAAAACTGTGCGCCGGGCTCGCCGCGCCGCAGCTCCAGTTTCCTGTTTCCAAGGCGCGCATGACGACCACCAGAGCTGGGTCTCTCTCGGTCGCAGCCTGGATCCTGTCGACGGTCAGGCCCTTTGGGGTGGCCGCTTGGACAACGGCGTTGCACAGTCTGGTGTCCTCAGCCTCGTCTTTGTGTGACGATGCGCTTGTCAGCGGATTGCGGCTCAGTGGGTCTGCCGGGTTGTCCTCGCCTTTGCGGTAGTGCAGTGTGAACGTGAAGTGCTGGGTCTGCAGCATGATACGCTCGAGCCGGGGCGGCGGCCTTGAGTCTGCTCTGTAGATCCCGAGCAGCGGCTTGTGGTCGGTGTAGATATCAAAGTGCGGGCAGCCCTCCAGGTAAAACGCGAACTTCAAGCAGCCGAACTTGACGCCCAGGGCCTCGCGCTCGATCTGGCTGTAGCGCCGTTCGACGTCACTGAGCGTGCGGCTCGCGTAGGCCACCGGCCGCGTCTGCCCGCTTGGGTGCCGCTGCTGCAGAATGGCACCAACGCCGACGGGTGACGCAGCGACCACCAGCTCGGTCGGCAGCCGCTTGTCGAAGAAGGCCAGCGTGCAGCCCTCGGAGATGCAGTCCTTGACGGCCTGGAAGGACTGCTGCTGCTCGCGGTCCCAGACGAATTCCTGGCCTTTCCGTGTTAGTCGCCTCAGCGGCTCCGCTTTGTTGGAAAGGTGCGGCATGAACTTCTCGAGGTGATTGGCCAGGCCGAGAAACGACCGGACTTCCTTGGCAGACTGTGGATCCTTGAATGCTTGCAGCTCTGCGATTTTCTCTTCTGATGGCTGAATGCCGAACTTGGAGAGCGTCATGGCCATGAACTTGGCCTTGCCGATGCCCCAGCGGCACTTGCTGGCATTCAGGGTGATGCCATTGTCACGCAGTCTGGTCAGGCAGGCTGCCACGTGTTCCTGGTGAACTTCAGGGCCCTGACTGTGGATGATGATGTCGTCGTGGATCCACTTGACACCAGTGAGGCCTTCCAGCACTTGCTGCATGACGCGCTGCAGGATCTCCGAGGCGGAGGCGAATCCCATGCTCAGGCGTGTCAGCTGACGCATCCCTCGGGGCGTTGAGAAGACGAAGTACTTGCGGCTGTCCTCACTGATCTCAATTTTATGAAACGCCTTGAAGATGTCGAGCTTGGTGAAGATTGTCGACCCCGTCATGTCGCTGGTAGCTTCTTCAAAAGTCGGGATTTGGTGTCGTTGCCTCAGGGCCGCCTTGTTAACGTCTCGCAAATCCTGGGTGATCCTCACGGTCTTCCCGTCTTCTTTCGGTACCACGACGATGCGACTGACCCATGGCGTGGGGCCTTCTACTGGCTGGATGATCTGCAGGCGCTCTTGCTCGTCCAGCTCGCGGTCCAGCGCCTCTCTGAGATGCACTGGTACCCGAGAGGGCGGATGGCAGACGGGCCTGGCGTCAGGCTTGATACCAATCTGAACCGAAACACCCTTGACCTTTCCGAGGCCTTTGAAGAGCTCCGGAAATCGCTTGGCCAGCGCCAGGGTCTCTGCGTTCTTCGTCTCGGCTGCTGCGATCGCGCGAACCTGAGGCCCCAAGCTCAGAAGGCGGAGTGAGGTTGATGCCTCCCGTCCCAGGATGTTGACGCCGTCGCCGGGGACGACGATGAAGCGAACCTCCTGGCTATCTTGGCCGGTTGTCACCTGCAGGCTGCAGGCTCCCAGGATGCTGAGCGGTTCTGAAGAGCGGAAGGCGAATACCTTTGTGCGAGTTGTCTGCAGCGGCGGGGGTCGCGGCAGTTTCCGCCAGGCTTTCTCTGTCAAGATATTGCAGTCGGCCCCGCTGTCGACCAGGACTTCCAGCTGCGTTGAGTCGACGAGCACTGTTGTGCGGGCGCCCGCTGTAGCCGTCCCGGTGGCCGCCACGGTCAGACAGAAGATGCTGTCCTCAGGCTCTGAGCTGTCGCTGTCGGCCTGCAGGGCGCGGACGGCTTCCAACGGCCGGGAGAGGCAGGCCCTCGCCAAGTGATTTCGCCTTCCGCAGCGCTCGCACGTCTTGCCTCTGGCTGCGTTGCATGTGCGGTGGCCCGGGACTCCGCATCTGATGCACGTGGTCTGCTTGCCTGGCTGCTGCTTGGCTGGTCCCTTGACTGGGCGCTCTGCTGATGAGGCCGCTGCACCAGTGTCTCGAAGCCGAAGTCGCTGTACCGCCGCCTCGTTAGATTCCATGAGGCTTGCCTGAGTCTCTGCTGTCTCCATGGCTCTGGCCACCCGAAGCGCCTGCTCCAGGTCGACATTGTCGATCGCTAGCAGCTTGCGGCGAAGCTGCTCTGAACTGCAGCCGGCGATCACCTGGTCACGGATCAGGGAGTCTCTGAGGCCCTCGAAGCCGCAGCAGTCGGCAGCATCTTTGAGGCACTGGAGCCATTCGTCGATGGGCTCGCCGGACCGCTGCGTGCACAACCTGAACTGATAGCGGGTGAACGGGAGATTCCGCTTGCTGTCGAAGTGGTCGTTAAGCGCGGCTACAAGTGTTTCGACGTCTTTGCCTGCTGCCTCTTTGTCGCCGAGACCGGCCGCAATCGACTGCAAGTCCTCTCCGGCTGTATACAGCAGAAGCTGGCGAAGCCGCTTTTTGTCTTCGATGTTTGCAGCCACAGCGAAAAGTTCAAATTGTGCGTACCACTTTTTCCATTTAGTCTGGGCCGTGTTGGGGTCTGTTCGCAGGTCCAAGCGCGCTGGGCTTGGTAAGTTTAGCTGCGACGCCATTGTAGTGCTCGTAGTCCGCTTGGCGGGTAAGAATCTTGGCCTCTAAGAGCCGTATATTTGCGATATATATTCACGCAGCTGCCGACGTGCAGCTATGAGTTACGCAATACATTGGGGTACTGAGCACGTTGGCTAGAGAGCAAGAGAAAGGGCATTGTACACGCATAGGCTGCGCACAACAATGCTCTTGCCCCAACAACAACAACAACAACAACAACAACAACAACAACAACAACAACAACAACAACAACAACAACAACAACAACAACAACAGAAACGGAAGACGCAACACGAAGCTGAGACTGTGTTTTAGCAATGCTATATTTAGTGAAGTCTCAGAATTTCTCACAGAAATGCGATAGAAATAGGCGCTTTAAAAATTCTCGAAAATTTTATTAAATGAATTTCTCAGCATCTGTCTTGGTGTCCGTTTTAGTGTCTGTCTCAGTGTCTGTCTCATTGTCTGTCTGAGTGTCTGTCTCAGTGTCTGTCTCAGTGTCTGTCTCAGTGTCTGTCTCAGTGTCTGTCTCATTGTCTGTCTGAGTGTCTGTCTCAGTGTCTGTCTCAGTGTCTGTCTGAGTGTCTGTCTCAGTGTCTGTCTCAGTGTCTGTCTCAGTGTCTGTCTCAATATCTGTCTCATTGTTTGTCTCATTGTCTGTCTCAGTGTCTGTCTCATTGTCTGTCTCAGTGTCTGTCTGAGTGTCTGTCTCAGTGTCTGTCTGAGTGTCTGTCTCATTGTCTGTCTCATTGTCTGTCTCATTGTCTGTCTCAGTGTCTGTCTCATTGTCTGTCTCAGTGTCTGTCTCATTGTCTGTCTCAGTGTCTGTCTGAGTGTCTGTCTCAGTGTCTGTCTCATTGTCTGTCTGAGTGTCTGTCTCATTGTCTGTCTCATTGTCTGTCTCATTGTCTGTCTGAGTGTCTGTCTCATTGTCTGTCTGAGTGTCTGTCTCATTGTCTGTCTCAGCGTCTGTCTTAGTATTTGTCTTAGTGTCTGTCTTGGTGTCCATTTTAGTGTCTGTCTCATTGTCTGTCTGAGTGTCTGTCTCATTGTCTGTCTTAGTATTTGTCTTAGTGTCTGTCTTGGTGTCCATTTTAGTGTCTGTCTCATTGTCTGTCTGAGCGTCTGTCTCATTGTCTGTCTGTGTGTCTGTCTCATTGTCTGTCTGAGTGTCTGTCTCATTGTCTGTCTGAGTGTCTGTCTCAGTGTCTGTCTCAGTGTCTGTCTGAGTGTCTGTCTCAGTGTCTGTCTCAGTGTCTGTCTCAGTGTCTGTCTCAGTGTCTGTCTCAGTGTCTGTCTCAGTGTCTGTCTCAGTGTCTGTCTCATTGTCTGTCTTAGCGTCTGTCTTAGTATTTGTCTTAGTGTCTGTATTGGTGTCCATTTTAGTGTCTGTCTCATTGTTAGTCTGAGTGTCTGTCTCATTGTCTGTCTGAGTGTCTGTCTCATTGTCTGTTTTAGTATTTGTCTTAGTGTCTGTCTTGGTGTCCATTTTAGTGTCTGTCTCATTGTCTGTCTCAGTGTCTGTCTCAGTGTCTGTCTCAGTGTCTGTCTCATTGTCTGTCTCATTGTCTGTCTCAGTGTCTGTCTCATTGTCTGTCTCATTGTCTGTCTCATTGTCTGTCTCATTGTCTGTCTGAGTGTCTGTCTCATTGTCTGTCTGAGTGTCTGTCTCAGTGTCTGTCTGAGTGTCTGTCTCAGTGTCTGTCTCAGTGTCTGTCTCAGTGTCTGTCTCAGTGTCTGTCTCAGTGTCTGTCTCAGTGTCTGTCTCATTGTCTGTCTCAGTGTCTGTCTCATTGTCTGTCTCAGTGTCTGTCTCATTGTCTGTCTCAGTGTCTGTCTGAGTGTCTGTCTCAGTGTCTGTCTCAGTGTCTGTCTCAGTATCTGTCTCAGTGTCTGTCTCATTGTCTGTCTCATTGTCTGTCTCATTGTCTGTCTGAGTGTCTGTCTCATTGTCTGTCTGTGTGTCTGTCTCATTGTCTGTCTTAGCGTCTGTCTTAGTATTTGTCTTAGTGTCTGTCTTGGTGTCCATTTCAGTGTCTGTCTCATTGTCTGTCTGTCTGTCTCATTGTCTGTCTGAGTGTCTGTCTCATTGTCTGTCTTAGTATTTGTCTTAGTGTCTGTCTTGGTGTCCATTTTAGTGTCTGTCTCATTGTCTGTCTGAGTGTCTGTCTCATTGTCTGTCTGAGTGTCTGTCTCATTGTCTGTCTGAGTGTCCGTCTCATTGTCTGTCTGAGTGTCTGTCTCATTGTCTGTCTCAGTGTCTGTCTCATTGTCTGTCTCAGTGTCTGTCTGAGTGTCTGTCTCATTGTCTGTCTCAGTGTCTGTCTTACGAGTGCTAATTACGCTCGTATTTCACCCAAAGGTCCTACTCAGCTCCAGTCAAATCAAACAGTGCTAAAAATCCAACATCAAAACCTCGAACGCTAATATTCGAGTTTGCATAACCAGAAAGCAACAAATGAGCTGAGCACTGTATTTGATCTCCACAACAGCTGTCAGAGGTTCAGACTGACAGCAGATCACTCAGAATTCCCTCAAAACGGTCACTCAAATTACTCAAATTCAAATTTTACTCAACGTCATTAAAATCCCAGACTGAGAAGCGGACCAACTGAAAAGTGAGATCATTTTCAAAGCCCATTGCTGACCATGTTGAATCTCATGGTCTGAGCGGGCAGATCGAGTTGTATTTTCCGGTTAAAATTATTCTGCAATGTTTAATTTGACAATTTCGGTTTGCCGAAAGACACACTGGAATCCCAGCGCTGTGTAATTTGAGTCCCCTGCAGTCCCGACTGTGCTCAACTGTGAAACCCAGTTGAGTTGCAGTGCAAAAATTGCTCACAGACTCAGATAAACAGACAGACAGACTGCAATATTCTGACAAATATGACACAAACATATGCGCAATGTTTATTTTCCTGCCCAAAGCCAGGCAGTGTCTATAAATACACCGGAGCTGCAGAGCGAACCTGCATTGCGTCTACAAATTTCAAACGCTGCTTCATAAAATATTCAAAAAGAGTAAGTCTATTTTTTTAAGCTTTTCAGTTTTTTATTCTCAGCCAACTTCATGAGAATTCATTTGCTCTCGCATCTCGCAGTGTCCCGTTTGCTTCTCGTTGTGCTGGCGTCCCTGCCAGTCCTGGCGTTTGGCGCCGCCGTCACCTGCCGCTACGGGGACCGCACACTGCGGCCGGGCCAGAGCCACGTGTTTGAGCAGAACTGCGCCAGGCACAACTGCACCTGCAGCCCCGGTGTGGCTGGCAGCGACATGTGCAAATCTACCATGAGTGAGTAGTCTGGTGCTGGCGCCCCTGATGCTGGCGCCCCTGGTGCTGGCGCCCCTTGTGCTGGCGCCCCTGGTGCTGGCGCCCCTGGTGCTGGCGCCCCTGGTGCTGGCGCCCCTGGTGCTGGCGCCTCTGGTGCTGGCGCCCCTGGTGCTGGCGCCCCTGGTGCTGGCGCCCCTGGTGCTGGCGCCTCTGGTGCTGGCGCCCCTGGTGCTGGCGCCCCTGGTGCTGGCGCCCCTGGTGCTGGCGCCCCTGGTGCTGGCGCCCCTGGTGCTGGCGCCCCTGGTGCTGGCGCCACTGGTGCTGGCGCCCCTGGTGCTGGCGCCCCTGGTGCTGGCGCCCCTGGTGCTGGCGCCCCTGGTGCTGGCGCCCCTGGTGCTGGCGCCCCTGGTGCTGGCGCCCCTGGTGCTGGCGCCCCTGGTGCTGGCGCCCCTGGTCCGCTCACCTGCTCAATTTACTTCCAATTGCAGTCGGCTGCCTGGAGAGCAGCGGCAGCAGGTGCTACAAGGCTGGCGAGGCCGCCACGGTGACCGGCGCCAGCGGCCCGATGCACTGCGTCTGCCAGCAGGAGTCTGGCGGCTCGTTCACCTTCGCCAACTGCAGAACTGGTGAGTGCGAGGGCTGCCCCAGGTTTAGTGCTGCAGACTAGCGCTGCTGCCCCCCCCGCTGGGGAACCCCGGTTTCTATCGTTGGCGTGCTTGAAAGAAGATCTATATATAGGTAATGAAGAAGAATACTGTGCCGTTTTAGTGTCACATGAGATAACTGTCCTTTGGGTGACCCCTGTCTCTTTGTGGGCGCCCCTGTCTCTTTGTTGGCGCCCCTGTCTCTTAGGTTGGCGCCCCTGTCTCTTAGGTTGGCGCCCTTGTCTCTTAGGTTGGCGCCCCTGTCTCTTAGGTTGGCGCCCCTGTCTATTAGGTTGGCGCCCCTGTCTCTTAGGTTGGCGCCCCTGTCTCTTAGGTTCGCGCCCCTGTCTCTTAGGTTGGCACCCCTGTCTCTAGGTTGGCGCCCTTGTCTCTTAGGTGTGCGCCCTTGTCTCTTAGGTTGGCGCCCCTGTCTCTTAGGTTGGCGTCCCTTTCTCTTAGGTACGTGAACGTCTCTGCATCTTGTACGGGAATTTACACATAGATGTCCTTTCCAGGAACTGGTAAATTGAGCTCGTATCATTTATGTCAGTCCTTTTTCATTTAGTTGTTGAAGGAGCCCCCAGCCCCCAGCCCCCGCTATCGCACCCCACTGAGCTCCGAAACTCTGCCGACTCCCGCAGAGACCTGCAGGGACAGCCGAACCGGAGAGGCCAAGCAGAAGGGCCAGCAGGTCACCACAGTGAGCGGCGGCGTCACCTACATTTGCACCTGCGCTGGAGTTGACGGCTTCCAGAACTGCCGCACCGAGGAGGCCGTGCGCAACGAGGGCAGGTGCCTGGACGCGGCCTCCGGCAGCTACGTGGAGGTCGGCGCCCCGGCCACCACCGAGCGGGACGGAGCCGTCGTGCACTGCACCTGCGGTGGCACCAATGCCTACGTGAACTGCCGGTCTCCGCTGTGCAGAGACGTCAGCGGATCCGACAAGAAGGCCGGCGAGAAAGTGACGGTGGAGAACGGCGGCGTGATGTTCGTGTGCGACTGCGCCGGGCTGGAAGGCTACAGGAACTGCCTGACCAAGGAGCAGTTCGACAACGCCGGCAAGTGCAGGGACATCGAGGGCCGCTACGTGGATCGCGGCCAGCGCTACCGGGTGCGCTACGGCGGGGTGCGCTACGAGTGCACCTGCGACGGGGACAACCGGGGCAAGGAGTGCAGCGGTGAGTAGCGAAATTATGAGTAGCTTGACTAGCTTGTGAGTTCGCCCTGACTAACCTGTCCCTCTGTGGTTATGAGTAACTGATGATTCCAATTCTCATTTCAGCTCTGTGAGCACCTGTGCACCTGCGCATGAACGGTAATGAAAACTGGCGTTATATAAAACACATTTATTCAAGATTGATCTTCTGTGTTCCAGAAATAATTTAGTCACCAATAAGCATAAAAATATACTGATAATTAAATAATCTGCTGCTTCTGCTGATGGTTGATGGTAAAAGCAATATATTGATCAGCGCATTTATTTCGTTTTTTATCTAATTTATTAAGAGGGTTGCCAGGGGTGAAAGGCTAGGGATGGCAGGAGTGACAGAAGTGACAGTAGTGACAAGAGTGACATTGGTGAGAGGAGTGATAGGGGTGAGAGGAATGACAGGGCTGAGAGGAGTGACAGGGCTGAGAGGAGTGACAAGGTGACATGAGTGACAGAAGTGACAGAGTGATAATGACAGTTAAGTGACAGTATAGTGACAGATATCAATTTCGTGAGCTTTCTTGAATAATAACTGTCTTATAGTTATTTGACCTACTGATGATTGAAGCCTTTTAAATGCATGTAGACTCATTTGATATAATTAGACTACTTGAAGTAGCTGAATCGGATTGAACAACTGTATGTTTCAATTTTCACTGAATTATCTTATGCTAATTTCTATTTTATACGTGGCTTCGCCTTCAAATCTTATTTTTGCTAAATTTTATGCCATGTCACGAGCGAGAGGAAACAGATTTTTAGAAATTCTCCGATTGGATATTATAATACCTTTTCGAGAGTCTGTACTTCGAAGAGTAGAATAGCCTTGGCCATGGACTTTTAAATTAGAATATCTGGACAAGAAAGTTGAAAATGAAATCCTTGAATTACATTTGGTCCCACTAGAAGAGTGGGATAATTAATTCCAGAATTATGGGACAGAAAATGAAGGACAGACAGATGGTCCAAAGTTCCTGGCGGCCTCTAAAGTAATTGCTTGGGAAATTTTTCCTTGTAAATTGCCAATCCTTTTTGAAGAGTTGGATTTTGCTTGTTGAGATAAGTGATTGGCTTGAATGGAATGAAGCTTAGTTACCTCAGATTTGAGGGTGTCACAAGCTCATTCCTAGTCTTCATGAGGGCGCCACAACTTTAGTCCTGGTCTTCATGAGAGCACCACAACTGTAGTCCTGGTCTTCATGAGGGCGCCACAACTTTATTGTTGGTCTTCATGAGGGCGCCATAACCTTAGTCCTGGTCTTCATGAGGGCGCCACAACTTTATTGTTGGTCTTAATGAGGGCGCCACAACCTTAGTCCTGGTCTTCATGAGGGCGCCACAACTTTATTGTTGGTCTTCATGAGGGCGCCACAACTTTAGTCCTGGTCTTCATGAGGGCGCCACAACTTTAGTCCTGGTCTTCATGAGGGCGCCACAACCTTAGTCCTGGTCTTCATGAGGGCGCCACAAATTTATTGTTGGTCTTAATGAGGGCGCCACAACCTTAGTCCTGGTCTTTATGAGGGCGCCACAACCTTAGTCCTGGTCTTCATGAGGGCACCACAACCTTAGTCCTGGTCTTCATGAGGGCACCACAACTTTAGTCCTGGTCTTCATGAGGGCGCTACAACTTCAGTCCTGGTCTTTATGCGGGCACCACAACTTTATTGTTGGTCTTCATGAGGGCACCACAACTTTATTGTTGGTCTTACTTTAGTCCTGGTCTTCATGAGGGCGCCACAACTATAGTCATGGTCTTCATGAGGGCGCCACACAACCTCACGCAGTTTATCGTTTTGGCGCCAGTCACAGTTTTGCTGAGGTGGAGTGAGTTTTGGCCTGTTCCATTTCTAGCAGGCTACTGAAAACTGCCCCCCTGACATTTTCAGCTCCGTGATCTGACCTCAAGTCCATTAGCGACAGTGATCAAATCAAAAGGTTATTACTGTTATCATCATTAGCTAATTAGCAATTAGTCAGCGCAGCTCCTCATGTAGATTGATCAGTATCAAATCTGACGGGTCTTCCCCAGAGGGATCCAGGATGACAGACAGCCCAACTTATTACTTACAAGATTAACAGTGTCAAATGTCCTTTGAGCAAAAATTGCTTGCTATCTCTTTCAGTTCAGTTAGAAGTCTGCACAGTCCGAGGTCTGGAATCGGGGGGACTGTACTCTGTACTCAAGCTTTGACCTGAGTCCTCTCTCCTAGCGCTCTTCCAGCTCTCTTCTCCTCAAACAGTCTGTGCCACTTCCGCTTTGCGAGCTGCATCATCTCTACCACTGCTGCTCACTCAGAATGGCACACAATACTCTACCCAATGCGGTTCTCAAATCGCTCTCCATCCAATGCGCTTCTCTGAGCTGCCGCCTCATGCAGCCATGAGAATCGCACCTGGGTTCGCATCTCTTCTCTCTTTTTGTGAGGCTAGCTAATGATTTTTCTGCTTTTAAGGATCTGCTTTTAAAGGGACTGAAAGTTAAGGGGCTTAGATGAACTCTGAGTCCTATATTGAATTTCTATGTTATCTGCTTTTTTACATATAAATACTCAGGTCACTCCCAGGTTACTCTTTGAGGGACCTGGCCCATCGGCGTGCCATCCGACTCTTCGTATCGCTCGTCAGCGAATTCACATCGGAGCCAGCGCGGCGAAGAAGATGCGAGTCAGTGTCGATGGCACGCAAAATACTGTCTATTCATCGGTTAAAATGCGAGGTAACGACAGGTCATTTACTGAAGGTCACTGATTCGAAGTGACATTTCCAATGCTCAATATATATTATAATAAATCCAGCTGATGATAAAGCATATACTTCAAAATATATTTAATTAAACCCAAAAGAAGAAACAGGAGCAGAATTGGCACAATAGGGGATGCGCGGAAGCAACCCCATAAAGGCAGCAGCTCGAATTAAAAATGAATTTGGCATTACAAATACAAACAGCGATGCAAGAAAATTGGAAAATAAAACTTTAAAGAAAATAATTTGAGCTCACGCAGGCAGCCAAAAACCGCCGAGTCAACTGGGCGAGAAGCCAATAAAAGGGGCGACCTCGCAGAGGCTAAAGCCCACCCCACCAGGCCGCCACCCCACGCACGCAGAGCCAAGCACCCCCATCACAGAGCGGACAGAGGGAGAGAGAGAACGTACGCAAAGCGACACAAGGAAGGGCAGAGGGGCTTAAAACTGGTTACTGACTAGTCAAGACCAGTCACAAACCAACACATACAATTTTTTTATGAATCATATGGAATAATAATGAAGGATCGGTACATCTATCAAAGAATACCACGCATATATGTTCTGATAGTCAATTTATAGTAGCTTGATATCTTGATAGTAACTTCAAGAAAAATTATGATACAAAAAAATGATAAAACTTGTACCATGGGCAAGAGGCGCTAGAAAACCTGGTGGTCACTTAGTAAGCAAAGCAAAAAAAGTGTCTTGAGCTTTACATGGCACCGCCAACTCTCATTGATAAAGTGAGGAATTGTAGTACATGCAGAATAAATATGAAGCAAGCTTTGAATGAACAATGTGTCTGGATGTATGTCAACTGAAATCGACAGCACCCCCTTAATCCGTGTTCACTCAGCTTCTTCCGGCAGCAGAACCACCCTAGCAGCGAAGGAGCTCCCATCAGGCAGACCGAGCAGCTGGGCCCTGCTGAGTCCAGTCGGAGCCCGAATCTCAATGGACTCCCGTTCCTCATCTCCAGCTGCATCCGGTCTGTCCAGCAGCCTCAGCTGATTGGCCGGAAGTCTCTTCGGAACCAGAGTCGCTGAGCTCCCTTCCTGAAGCTGCGGCTGGCCGTCCGGAGGAAAAACGGCGACCCGCACAGTCGACCGGAACGGCCACTGCAGAGTTCGGTCGTGCGGCGTCGGTCGCAGCCGCAGACGGAAGCGAAACTCAACGGCGCCAGTCAGGGACTCGAGGAAGCGGGCCTGAATGTCCAGGCCGTAGCCGAACTGCTGCGTGAGGCAGCTGTGCCAGCCGGCATTCTCAGCGAGCAGGTCCGGGATGCTCAGCTCGAACACGGAGATCACGCGCTCGCAGTGAGCCCCCAGTCGATGCAGCTTCCTCTTGAGCTCGTCGATTTCCAACTGTTTTCTACGAAGTTCCTGCTGGTTTTGTCTGACGCTTCGCTTCAAGCGATCGACTTTCTGTTGAAGATTCCGCAGCTTGTCGCTCACCAAGCGTATGTGCTCATGCCTGCCGTCAGGGGACTCATAGTGCTGAGTCTCAGACTGCGGGCCATTGAACACGAATCCGCAGCCGAAATCGAAGAAGTCGCAGCGATATTCTCCAGCTGGCACTTGAGCCGTCATTGAGTCGATTTTGTTACCTTGTGGCAAATTTCCTCGTAAAACCGTTTATTGTGGCTGAAAACAGAATTATTGCGCTGTCCAGTCAAGTGAACTTTTTTCAATGGGTGGTCGACAGGTAATATAAAGGATGCACTGCTCAGCAGTGGTAGGTGGGGGTCCATAGCGGAATGCAGAAGCGCATTGCAAAACTACAGCACACCATTCATTCCAGATGGGCATCAAAAGCGAAGCAGAAAGTTGACCGACTCAGGACTGACCTCCATCAAAACCTCTAACTCAACCAGAGTAAAACTAAGTCCAACCGCCTATGACTTACACCCGGTGGCAATATGCGTGTTTATTTTTAAATCCATACTCTACGCTCGTAAACAGAAACTAAAGTCGAAGCGGTGCATTTGGGTTTTCGCACAGAGAAGGCATAAAATATTGACGCTAATATTGAAATGGCTGCAGTTTTGAGTTTATCAGCAGAGTGCGAAGCTCTTGGATCGGATAAAAAAGGGAATGGCAACTGAGACTGCGACCTGCCTGTCCGGTCAGTGAATGTTCATGAGGGAGCTGTCAGGCTGTCAGTCACTGAATGTTCATGAGGGAGCTGTCAGGCTGTCAGTCAGTGAATGTTCATGAGGGAGCTGTCAGGCTGTCAGTCACTGAATGTTCATGAGGGAGCTGTCAGGCTGTCAGTCAGTGAATGTTCATGAGGGAGCTGTCAGGCTGTCAGTCACTGAATGTTCATGAGGGAGCTGTCAGGCTGTCAGTCACTGAATGTTCATGAGGGAGCTGTCAGGCTGTCAGTCACTGAATGTTCATGAGGGAGCTGTCAGGCTGTCAGTCACTGAATGTTCATGAGGGAGCTGTCAGGCTGTCAGTCACTGAATGTTCATGAGGGAGCTGTCAGGCTGTCAGTCACTGAATGTTCATGAGGGAGCTGTCAGGCTGTCAGTCACTGAATGTTCATGAGGGAGCTGTCAGGCTGTCAGTCACTGAATGTTCATGAGGGAGCTGTCAGGCTGTCAGTCACTGAATGTTCATGAGGGAGCTGTCAGGCTGTCAGTCAGTGAATGTTCATGAGGGAGCTGTCAGGCTGTCAGTCAGTGAATGTTCATGAGGGAGCTGTCAGGCTGTCAGTCACTGAATGTTCATGAGGGAGCTGTCAGGCTGTCAGTCACTGAATGTTCATGAGGGAGCTGTCAGGCTGTCAGTCAGTGAATGTTCATGAGGGAGCTGTCAGGCTGTCAGTCACTGAATGTTCATGAGGGAGCTGTCAGGCTGTCGGTCACTGAATGTTCATGAGGGAGCTGTCAGGCTGTCAGTCATTAAATGTTCATGAGGGAGCTGTCAGGCTGTCAGTCACTGAATGTTCATGAGGGAGCTGTCAGGCTGTCAGTCACTGAATGTTCATGAGGGAGCTGTCAGGCTGTCGGTCACTGAATGTTCATGAGGGAGCTGTCAGGCTGTCAGTCACTGAATGTTCATGAGGGAGCTGTCAGGCTGTCAGTCACTGAATGTTCATGAGGGAGCTGTCAGGCTGTCAGTCACTGAATGTTCATGAGGGAGCTGTCAGGCTGTCAGTCACTGAATGTTCATGAGGGAGCTGTCAGGCTGTCAGTCACTGAATGTTCATGAGGGAGCTGTCAGGCTGTCAGTCAGTGAATGTTCATGAGGGAGCTGTCAGGCTGTCAGTCAGTGAATGTTCATGAGGGAGCTGTCAGGCTGTCAGTCACTGAATGTTCATGAGGGAGCTGTCAGGCTGTCAGTCACTGAATGTTCATGAGGGAGCTGTCAGGCTGTCGGTCACTGAATGTTCATGAGGGAGCTGTCAGGCTGTCAGTCATTAAATGTTCATGAGGGAGCTGTCAGGCTGTCAGTCACTGAATGTTCATGAGGGAGCTGTCAGGCTGTCAGTCACTGAATGTTCATGAGGGAGCTGTCAGGCTGTCGGTCACTGAATGTTCATGAGGGAGCTGTCAGGCTGTCAGTCACTGAATGTTCATGAGGGAGCTGTCAGGCTGTCAGTCACTGAATGTTCATGAGGGAGCTGTCAGGCTGTCAGTCACTGAATGTTCATGAGGGAGCTGTCAGGCTGTCAGTCACTGAATGTTCATGAGGGAGCTGTCAGGCTGTCAGTCACTGAATGTTCATGAGGGAGCTGTCAGGCTGTCAGTCACTGAATGTTCATGAGGGAGCTGTCAGGCTGTCAGTCACTGAATGTTCATGAGGGAGCTGTCAGGCTGTCAGTCACTGAATGTTCATGAGGGAGCTGTCAGGCTGTCAGTCACTGAATGTTCATGAGGGAGCTGTCAGGCTGTCAGTCACTGAATGTTCATGAGGGAGCTGTCAGGCTGTCAGTCACTGAATGTTCATGAGGGAGCTGTCAGGCTGTCAGTCACTGAATGTTCATGAGGGAGCTGTCAGGCTGTCAGTCACTGAATGTTCATGAGGGAGCTGTCAGGCTGTCAGTCAGTGAATGTTCATGAGGGAGCTGTCAGGCTGTCAGTCACTGAATGTTCATGAGGGAGCTGTCAGGCTGTCAGTCATTAAATGTTCATGAGGGAGCTGTCAGGCTGTCAGTCACTGAATGTTCATGAGGGAGCTGTCAGGCTGTCAGTCACTGAATGTTCATGAGGGAGCTGTCAGGCTGTCAGTCACTGAATGTTCATGAGGGAGCTGTCAGGCTGTCAGTCACTGAATGTTCATGAGAAGCTGGAAGGGAGGAAGGAAGGAAAGTAAAAATAGAGGAGGGAGTGGGGGAGAAAGAGAGGAAGAAAAGGAGAGGGAAGCGAGCAATTGGGGCTGCTTTGTGGCTGTAAATTTTATAACGAATTTTAAAGAATCTTCGTGAATCCTACGTCTGATCCTTGACTGCTGTCAGAGTGGCAGATGTCAGTCACGGCTGCTGTCAGAGCGGCAGGTGATTCAAAGGTTTGTTCAGTCGGTTGCCAGAAAGATTTTACCGCCTCATCTCTCAGCTGTCCGCCTTTTTGCAGCCTCTGGCGAGGCCGACCACCCCCGCCCCAGCCTGAGCAGCCGAAACTTCCCTCCCGAGCATGAGCGCTGAGTCCGCCGCCTTCACCCCTGTGCACCCAGCATGGCAATGGAGAGGCTGCGGCTGCAGCGGCCACCCCTAGCTGTACTTGATGAGGCTGAGCTGACCCATTGTGCCTCAGTGCAGTGTGAGATCTTTAAATGCATTTAATGGCCCACTGAGTGGTGTCAAATGCTGCTCAGTCCCTCAGTGCATCGGTTTGAGGAGGCGGTCAAATGTTCAAGAAAATTCATTGTTAAGTTGGGTCAGTTTTCTCTCTCTGCCCACTGGCCCTCTTAACTGTACAGCAGTTGTAGAGAATCGGTTGTCTAGCAACAGGGCTCTCCTATTCTTTCACCTGTCTCTCTCGTGCGCAGCTCAGGCAGTTGAGAGTCTGCTGGGCTGAGTTTGGCAACTGCAATAGTTAAAATTCGTTTGCTTTTCTACAGATGCCTCTCATCACTGCCGCTCCTTCTGTTTCATATTCTAAACACTCAGTATGCCTACAGCCACCATCCCTACTGTCACCATCCCTACAGTCACCATCCGTACAGTCACCATCCCTACAGTCACCATCCCTACAGTCACCATCCCTACAGTCACCATCACTACAGTCACCATCCCTACAGTCAGCATCCCTACAGTCACCATCCCTTCAGTCAGCATCCCTACAGTCACCATCCCTACAGTCACCATCCCTACAGTCACCATCCCTACAGTCACCATCCCTTTTTGCGTTTTTACGCACCGGGGAAGGTGGTTGCCTAGGGTTGAGCATCTTGGCACGGCCAGGGAGTCCCAGCAATCCGGGTCGCCGCGCATGGGTGTAGTTGGCGCGTGAGTCTTCACCTGTTAACAAAGCGGTCTCTTCTCTTGTCTTCCCTTCTGCTTCTGTTGCAGCAGAGTTCGATTGGAGAAAAATTGGAGAGCTGCTTGATTGACTAGGTGGGACTCACTGGCTAGAGGTCGTTTTTAGGGCCACTTGGTGAAAGATTCTTCTGTACAAAGCTCTGGCATGGTTCTCGAGTTCTGAAATCGCATTTGCTCACTGCTGGACTTTCTGTGCTTTGGCCTGCGAGCGCTTCTGCGGCGATTTCTGCGGCAGGTGCGGTCGGGGACAGGAGATGGAGTGCGGCTCGGCTTGCTCAGGAAATTCGGCTAAGAAATGCCGTGGAGGCCATCGAAACTCGATCTTGAGGCTGGTCTCAGAACCACGGGTGTCCAACCGGACCTGTGAGACAGGGTTTTGACTGGGAATCAGATGGGGCGCCAATCTGAAGGGTGACAGATAAGGCGCCAATCTACGCTCGTAGAGGGTGTCAGATGAGACTCCAATCTAGAGGGTGTCAGATGGAGCGCAAATCTAGCTAGAGGGCGTCAGATCGAGCGCCAATCTAGAGGGTGTCAGATGGGACTCCAATCTAGAGGGTGTCAGATGGAGCGCAAATCTAGCTAGAGGGCGTCAGATCGAGCGCCAATCTAGAGGGTGTCAGATGGGACTCCAATCTAGAGGGTGTCAGATGGGACTGCAATCTAGAGGTTGTCAGATGGGACTCCAATCTAGAGGGTGTCAGATGGGACTGCAATCTAGAGGGTGTCAGAAGGGACTGCAATCTAGAGGGTGTCAGATGGGACTGCAATCTAGAGGGTGTCAGAAGGGACTGCAATCTAGAGGGTGTCAGATGGGAATCTAATCTAGAGGGTGTCAGATGGGACTCCAATCTAGAGGGTGTCAGAAGGGACTGCAATCTAGAGAGTGTCAGATGAGGCTCCAATCTAGAGGGTGTCAGATGGGGCTCCAATCTAGAGGGTGTCAGATGAGGCGCCAATCTAGAGGGTGTCAGATGGGACTCCAATCTAGAGGGTGTCAGATGGGGCTCCAATCTAGAGGGTGTCAGATGGGACTCCAATCTAGAGGGTGTCAGATGAGGCTCCAATCTAGAGGGTGTCAGATGGGACTCCAATCTAGAGGGTGTCAGATGGGACTGCAATCTAGAGGGTGTCAGATGGGACTGCAATCTAGAGGGTGTCAGATGGGACTGCAATCTAGAGGTTGTCAGATGGGACTCTGTTGATTCTGAAGGCACAGACACTATAACACCAATTTTGATGTAGCCTATAGCTAACTCGGTAATTTCTTAAGTGCTCCAGTTGAGCAGCTCTCACCATCACTTTTATTTATTGTGGCCTTAGAACGAGGCACCGCTCATTCAAGTTGTACTGTAATGCTAGTGGCGGTCATGCCATAGATAAAAGTCTATATCAAATTAATACATCTAACACTCCTTCCCGATAGTTTCTGCAACTGTCCGAGTTCACTCCAGTTCACGCGCAATCCGGGCTTCCTAAAGTTGAGTAGTTCAATCTGTCGGGTGCCTTCCGCGTGCGCTGGCAGCGATGACCTCTTTCAGGTTGTCCAGGCTCTTCCGTCGGGTTACTTGTGTTCTGGTCAGCAACACCTTGCTGTGACCTCTCCTGAGGCTCGCTAGTTTCAACGGGAATCCTTGGTTTTGTCTGCTCCAGATGATATCGGCTGTGTTTTCCGTCTTCCAATTGTACACCCACAATTTTCTTACCTTCTCTAGCAACGATTTCACCGGGCTTCCATTTCTCGGTTTCGTTCCTGTAGGTCTTTACCCACACCGGTTCTTTGGCCAAGGTCAACGTTGCCGTCCGAAGCAGATGTCCTCGCATTAACTCTGCAGGTGCCCTTCCTGTCGTGGAGTGATGGGAGTTCATGTACTGTAGAAGGAAGCGGTCGACACTGGTTTGTAGATCGTCTTCGCCTCCTGATGCCGCCACATGGTTCTTCAGGTCTCTCACAAACCTTTCGGCAAGGCCGTTTGATCGTGGGTGGTACGGAGGCGTGAGCACGTGTCTGCATCCGTTTCCTTTGAGCCAGCCCTCCATCTCCACTGAAGTGAATTGTGGACCATTGTCAGTAACCAATGTTGCGGGAACACCTTCTTGCGAGAACGTTCTTCGGAAACGTCGGATAGTCTCTGCCGATGTGGTTGACTGCGTAACATGTACTTCTGCCCATTTGCTGTAGGCATCGACTATTACGAGCAGGTACTTGTTGCCCTTAAACGGTCCAGCGTAGTCTGCGTGCACACGGCACCACTTTTCGCTTTCCTCTGGCCAAGATGCCCATTGGATTGATGCTCCATGGTCTTTATTTGTCTGGCAAGCGACGCATTGCTTGGTATGCCTAGTGACATCAGCGTCTATTCCTGGCCACCATACGCATTGTCTGGCGATGGATTTCATCTTGTCCGCGCCTATGTGGCCGTCGTGCAATAGTTGAAGAACTCTTTGTCGCTCCTCCTGCGGGATCAGCAGGCGTATTCCTCTGTAAAGAAGACCGTTCTCGATCACCAGTTCGTCACGAGTTCGAGCGTATGTTGGTAGCTCCTTGATTCCTTGGGCTGTCCAGCCATGCTTGACGAGCGCAAACAGCCGTCGCATCTCCTGATCAAGCATTGAAGTGCGCCTAAGCCGCTGCTTGTCAACTGGTATATCGAGTAGACTGTCCTGAATCGAGTTGACGTCGAATTTCTCGCTCTCCGCGGCACTATTATTCAATCGAGATAGGGAATCGGCGACAGGGATCTCCTCGGAACGCTTACACTCGATGACGTAATCATACTCCATGAGTGTGATCGCCCATCGCTGTAGCCTAGCAGCAGCAACCGTAGACAAGGCCTTTCCAGGGTTGAACAAAAATTTCAGTGGGTGATGGTCCGTCCTGAGCACGAACTTGCGTCCTAGCAGATATTTGTGGAGGCGTTTAACCGCCCAGACTATGGCTAGCGCCTCTCTTTCGATCTGTGCATAATTTCTCTCAGCCTGTGTCAACGTCTTGGAGATAAATAGAACAGGACCGGACGACTGTTCCAACACGGCTCCCAGTCCCACCGGTGATGCATCAGTCGTAAGTATAATATTGTCAGCTGGATCGAATGACTTTAGAAGTCCGGCGTTGAGCAATCTTTCCTTGATTGTGTTAAAGGCCTTCTGTTCTTGCCTTCCCCAGGTCCATCGCACACCTGACCTGGTTAGATTGGTCAATGACTCTTTCAACGTAGCCAAGTTAGGAATGCATCGTCCATAGAAATCGACCATTCCCAAGAACGCCTGTAGTTGTTTGAGGTCGCTTGGCTCTTTTAATCCGGCAATGGCTTCCACTTTCTCCTTTAGAGGGCGAATTCCATCAGCACTGATCTCGTAGCCCAAAAATCGTATTGACGACTTGTTTAGTACAGACTTGTCAGCATTTATGCGAAGTCCATTGTTTTCCAGGATCTTCATTACAGTGTTGAGCCTTTTGTCATGATCAGTCTGACCTTGGCCCCAGATAAGGATATCGTCCTGGTAGGATATCACGCCGTCGAGGTTTAGCAGGAGTTTATCCATATGTGACTGGAAGATAGCGGGTGCTTGTTTTACCCCAAAAGCCAGTGCGGTTGGACGAAACAGGCCGAAGGGTGTGCTCCAAGTTTGCATCTGACTAGTCTCGGCGTCGACTGATACCTGCAAGTATGCGTTTGTGAGATCTAGCGTGGAGAATTTCCGGGCTCGACCCAATCTGGACATCACTTCATCTATTGATGGCGTCGTCGACACCATGTCTTCCAAGACTGGGTTCAGTGTTATCTTATAGTCGCCACAAATCCTGATACTACCCGATTGCTTTCTGACACACACTATAGGCGTAGCCCATTCGCTTGATTGCACTTTCTCTAACTGTCCTTCAGATTCCATTCTTCGTAGCTCGTTCTTTACGTCTTCTTGAATACCATAGGGAATCGGTCTTGGCTTGCAGAAAACAGGTTTTGCGCCTGGCCTGATCGATAGTGACACCTTCACGGTGTCGACTGGAGACATGCGACTTGATTGCCGTTCTTCAGTAGTGTCAGCATTACCACCTTGGGTTATGGCGACATAAAGCTCCGGCTCCAGCTCTGCAATCCAGTCCAAACCATATATGGGCTCCACATCTCTGTGGTCAACGACAAACAATGGCAGGTTTGCTACTGCGCCGCCACGCTCTACTCTGACAGTAACTTCTCCTAAAACACGCACCGGATCTCCTTGGTATGCTGTAAATCGTCGGGCTGTCGGTCTTAAATTGGATTTCAACGGAAGGCCTTGATACACCTTTAGCGATACAAATGATGAGACGGATCCCGTGTCCATAATCATATGAAGATTGGCCCCATTGACCAGCAGAAGCCTTGTTATCCTGCGCCTGCTGGGCTCCTCACAGCTGCCATTTACGGAGAAGATGCTGTCCTGTGCTCCTACAGGTCCTGAAGAATCTTTCTGCGGTTCGATCGCTCTCACCTTGACAGTCTGTCTTGACCCTTGAGCAGGTCTTGATGGATTAGACTTACACACAGCTTTCAGGTGGCCAGTCTTTCCGCAATTCAGGCAGGTCTTAGAACGGTGCTGGCAGACGTCCTTGCGGTGTCCATCCTTGCCACAGCAAAAACATTTTGTTTGGTCGCGATGGCTTTGTTGATTCCACTTGCCGTACCCGGTTGGCTGCCACGCTTTGCGATCGTTCTGTCGAGTCTCTGGCAAACGCGGTCGATCCGTCCTCTTGACCGATAAGATTTCGCTGCTGCTCATCTGTTTTTCGCCTCGCGCTACGGCTTCGCATGCGCTTGCCACGGACGTCACCCTCTCCCAGGTGAGGTCTGCGAGTTTTTCAGTTAGCAGTTTCCTCACAATGTCTTTGTTAGACAGACCAAACACAAACTGGTCGCGCAACCTGTCGTTTAGGTCCGTGAATTCACAGTTGTCCGCGGCTTGTCGAAGTCTCCTAGCATAGGCCGACGTGTCTTCTCCGCTTTCCTGCTTCATGTGGTGGAAAGCGTATCTATAGGCCAGTCCCGACTTCGATGCTTTCGTTTCGTTTGTTAGTAGCGTCTTCAGCTGATCGAAGGTCTTTTCCTCTGGCTTTGCTGGCAGTACAGCGTCAGCCAGAAGGTTGAACGCCTTCTTCCCCAGTTGTGCTATAAACGCGTACTTCAGCACGTCGTCGTTCCACTTGTTAACTTTGGCTATAGCCTCGAATCGCTGTAGCCATCTGCTGACCTCGGCAGGCACGTCTGTCTCCAGGGGTTCGATTGGAATCATCCCATCCTCGTCACCAGTGTTGATTCTGAAGGCACAGACACTATAACACCAATTTTGATGTAGCCTATAGCTAACTCGGTAATTTCTTAAGTGCTCCAGTTGAGCAGCTCTCACCATCACTTTTATTTATTGTGGCCTTAGAACGAGGCACCGCTCATTCAAGTTGTACTGTAATGCTAGTGGCGGTCATGCCATAGATAAAAGTCTATATCAAATTAATACATCTAACAGACTCCAATCTAGAGGGTGTCAGATGAGGCTCCAATCTAGAGGGTGTCAGATGGGACTCCAATCTAGAGGGTGTCAGATGAGGCGCCAATCTAGAGGGTGTCAGATGGGACTCCAATCTAGAGGGTGTCAGATGGGACTGCAATCTAGAGGGTGTCAGAAGGGACTGCAATCTAGAGGGTGTCAGATGGGACTGCAATCTAGAGGGTGTCAGATGGAGCGCAAATCTAGCTAGAGGGCGTCAGATCGAGCGCCAATCTAGAGGGTGTCAGATGGGACTCCAATCTAGAGGGTGTCAGATGGGACTGCAATCTAGAGGGTGTCAGATGGGACTCCAATCTAGAGGGTGTCAGATGGAGCGCAAATCTAGCTAGAGGGCGTCAGATCGAGCGCCAATCTAGAGGGTGTCAGATGGGACTCCAATCTAGAGGGTGTCAGATGGGACTGCAATCTAGAGGGTGTCAGAAGGGACTGCAATCTAGAGGGTGTCAGATGGGACTGCAATCTAGAGGGTGTCAGATGGGACTCCAATCTAGAGGGTGTCAGATGAGGCTCCAATCTAGAGGGTGTCAGATGGGGCTCCAATCTAGAGGGTGTCAGATGAGGCGCCAATCTAGAGGGTGTCAGATGAGGCGCCAATCAGTTGTTTACTATTGCATATTAAAGTGCAGCCGAGCTCTGGCAGCCCATCTCTATTCATCCAGCTCTCGGCCGAAGCAGTTCACTGTATTTTGCATTCCGTCTAACAATGGTTATTTTATGACATAAAAACGCATCGCTCACTGAAGTGAGCCCGGGCCCCATGGACTGCGACCGCTGTGCTCGCGCCACCGAGAGTGGCTCCACTTTCTTCTCCTGCCCGTCCGGCCCGTGCCCCAACCCACTCCGGTGTAACGCCGCCAGCTGTAGCGCCTCCTGCCATCGCCTTCACCAAATGGAGCTGCACACCGCGATCCAAAGGCAGTGCATGCGCCTGAATCGCGGCCTGCCAAGCTGATGGGGTGAGCACGGACCGCCCGACGACTGCCAACAGGGACAGCCGCAGCGGGTGCAAAGAACTTTCCGGGGCAAACCGAATTCCTATCACCTGTAGCCGCTGCACGGCGATGTTCCACAAAAGCTGCTCCGGGCTCTCACAAACCGCGGCAGACCTGCCCGCAGTGCACTCTCACCATATCGGCTTTGAGCACCACAACGGTGACTCAACTCACTCAACAATGGCTGTTTCCGTACCACTCACTACCCGTCAGGAGCCGCTGCGGATTCTCCAGTGGAACGCGGACGGCATCTCCAGCCGGATTATTGAGCTGGCGGACTGTGCCACCAAACCCAAGACCAATGGGATCTTGAATCCAAACTTCGCACGAACGCCGCCATCATGTTCATTCCCGGTTTCGCCACTGTACGCGTGGACCGCAAGCAACCTGGTGGCGGGGGTGGTCCGCTGAGATTTATCCGAGACCACCTGGCCTACAAGCGCATCCCAGTTGACACAGCAGAGCCGATTGAGATCTGTCGCGTGCGTGTCTTTCTGGGCACCAAGAAGTCCCTGGTCGTTGACAACATCTACGCAACGATCGATCGAGGCACATCCGCCGCGACCCACGCCCGCACCGCTGCTGTCTACCGCGCTTTGAACCGGGAAGAGCTGCCAGATCCGCCAGGACGCAGTGCTCTTGGCGAGGTGCTCTTGGCGAGGTGCTCCTGGCGAGTTGCTCCTGGCGAGGTGTTCTTGGCGAGGTGCTCCTGGCGAGGTGCTCTTGGCGAGGTGCTCCTGGCGAGATGCTCTTGGCGAAGTGCTCTTGGCGAGGTGCTCTTGGCGAGGTGCTCCTGGCGAGGTGCTCCTGGCGAGGTGCTCCTGGCGAGATGCTCTTGGCGAGGTGCTCTTGGCGAGGTGCTCCTGGCGAGGTGCTCCTGGCGAGTTGGTCCTGGCGAGGTGCTCTTGGCGAGGTGCTCCTGGCGAGGTGCTCTTGGCGAGGTGCTCCTGGCGAGGTGCTCTTGGTGAGGTGCTCTTGGCGAGGTGCTCCTGGCGAGGTGCTCTTGGCGAGGTGCTCTTGGCGAGGTGCTCCTGGCGAGGTGCTCTTGGCGAGGTGCTACTGGCGAGGTGCTCTTGGCGAGGTGCTCCTGGCGAGGTGCTCTTGGCGAGGTGCTCCTGGCGAGATGCTCTTGGCGAGGTGCTCCTGGCGAGGTGCTCTTGGCGAGGTGCTCCTGGCGAGGTGCTCTTGGCGAGGTGCTCCTGGCGAGGTGCTCCTCTTTCTGGAAACTTCTGGCCTTCTCCGCGCCTACAGCACCATCGCTAACCCAGCCGCTGACCCCACCTGTCACCGCTGTATGGAGGGCCCTGAAGACCTCAAAAAACACTGGCTGGGTTGCCTCGCCCTCCCGGCACCTGAGGCTGAAAATCTTCGATGAGGACACCCTGGACTCGAGGTTCTGACCGCCGCCCCTGCGACGAGGTCGGTGGCGCTCTCTGATTGCACTTGATGCTTGTGGTGCTCGTAGTCCGCTTGGCGGGTAAGAATCTTGGCCTCTAAGAGCCGTATATTTGCGATATATATTCACGCAGCTGCCGACGTGCAGCTATGAGTTACGCAATACATTGGGGTACTGAGCACGTTGGCTAGAGAGCAAGAGAAAGGGCATTGTACACGCATAGGCTGCGCACCACATCTCTCCCCCAAAGCAAAAGAAAAGTCCAATACGAGAGGGTTTAAAATTTCATTGCGAAAATTGGTCAAGAAACGACGTGAAGGATTAAAAAAAATTAATTAGTAAAACAGTCTCAAATTTTTTTGATTTCGAACGATTAAATACTTAAACAATTAAAGCATGCCGATCTTTGACAGCGTTCCGGCTCAGTTCGAATCAAGTCACTGCTTGTAGCAGACGGGCTGCTTTGCTGTCCTGGGATGAGGCCTCTGCGCAATCGGACCGTCGTTGGCCGAATTTGCCTCTGTCACAGGCGCCCCCGGCCGCTGATCGCCGTCCATCTCGTCAAGGTCCCAGGGGCACTCACGAAGCGGCTTCGTCTCGGTCACATGCCGCCGAATGACTGCCGTGCCGCGTTGCAGAGTCAGGGCGCCGCCGCTGACTGCCTTGACAAGCCAAGGCCGCGGGTCGAACGGACAGCGCAGCTTGGCCTTGCCGCGGTTTCTGAGCAGCACGCGGGCGCCTGCCAGGATGCCGTGTGGCGCAGCCGAACGCCGCGTGTCGGCCGCCTTGCGCATCGCCTGCTTGTAGCCGCGGTCGTGGAGCTGCAGCTGCCGTCCGGAGCTGCCGGTTTGCTTTGTCAGGCCAGATGGCAGGATGTCGCCGGTCTCTCGGTTGAACATGAGGTCGTTGGGCGTGCGGTCGGTGCCTTGGTGCACAGAGTTGCGGTATCCGAGCAGCCACTCGTGGATCGCCCGCCGCCAGTCGTTGCCTTCGGCCGTGGCGGCGTTGATGGCCTTGTTGAGGCTGCGGTTGAAGCGCTCCACCTCGCCGTTCGCCGCCGGGTAGAGTGGGGTGACCCTGCGCTGTCGAACCCCGAGGCCGTCCAGAAACACGTTGAATTCTTCGCTCGTGAAGTAGGTGGCGTTGTCCGTAGTGATCTGCTGCGGCACACCGAAGCGGCTGAATGAGGCAATGACGCAGTTGATGACGCTGGCGCTGGTGAGGCTGCGCACCACGTAGAGGTTCGGGTAGTAGCTGAAGTAGTCCACCAAGACAACTACGTTCTCGCCCGTTGGGAATGGTCCGCACACGTCGACGCTGAGCGATTGCCAGGCCCCCGACGGAAGCGGCGTCGGCTGCATCGGCGGGTGTTTCACGGCGCCGTCGGTCCGGGCCGCTTGACACGGGAGGCAATTAGTGACGACCGCCTCGACCTGCTTGGACATGCCGGGCCACCAGACCTTACGCTGCAGTCGGTCGCACGTCTTCTTCTGTCCGAGGTGGCCCTGGTGCGCTAAACTGATCGTAAGCTGCTGAAGCTCCGCCGGGATCACGATTCTGTTTCCCCGGAGCAGAAGGCCTGCGTGAACGCTCAGTTCGTCTTTGAGGGACCGAAAACTGTGCGCCGGGCTCGCCGCGCCGCAGCTCCAGTTTCCTGTTTCCAAGGCGCGCATGACGACCACCAGAGCTGGGTCTCTCTCGGTCGCAGCCTGGATCCTGTCGACGGTCAGGCCCTTTGGGGTGGCCGCTTGGACAACGGCGTTGCACAGTCTGGTGTCCTCAGCCTCGTCTTTGTGTGACGATGCGCTTGTCAGCGGATTGCGGCTCAGTGGGTCTGCCGGGTTGTCCTCGCCTTTGCGGTAGTGCAGTGTGAACGTGAAGTGCTGGGTCTGCAGCATGATACGCTCGAGCCGGGGCGGCGGCCTTGAGTCTGCTCTGTAGATCCCGAGCAGCGGCTTGTGGTCGGTGTAGATATCAAAGTGCGGGCAGCCCTCCAGGTAAAACGCGAACTTCAAGCAGCCGAACTTGACGCCCAGGGCCTCGCGCTCGATCTGGCTGTAGCGCCGTTCGACGTCACTGAGCGTGCGGCTCGCGTAGGCCACCGGCCGCGTCTGCCCGCTTGGGTGCCGCTGCTGCAGAATGGCACCAACGCCGACGGGTGACGCAGCGACCACCAGCTCGGTCGGCAGCCGCTTGTCGAAGAAGGCCAGCGTGCAGCCCTCGGAGATGCAGTCCTTGACGGCCTGGAAGGACTGCTGCTGCTCGCGGTCCCAGACGAATTCCTGGCCTTTCCGTGTTAGTCGCCTCAGCGGCTCCGCTTTGTTGGAAAGGTGCGGCATGAACTTCTCGAGGTGATTGGCCAGGCCGAGAAACGACCGGACTTCCTTGGCAGACTGTGGATCCTTGAATGCTTGCAGCTCTGCGATTTTCTCTTCTGATGGCTGAATGCCGAACTTGGAGAGCGTCATGGCCATGAACTTGGCCTTGCCGATGCCCCAGCGGCACTTGCTGGCATTCAGGGTGATGCCATTGTCACGCAGTCTGGTCAGGCAGGCTGCCACGTGTTCCTGGTGAACTTCAGGGCCCTGACTGTGGATGATGATGTCGTCGTGGATCCACTTGACACCAGTGAGGCCTTCCAGCACTTGCTGCATGACGCGCTGCAGGATCTCCGAGGCGGAGGCGAATCCCATGCTCAGGCGTGTCAGCTGACGCATCCCTCGGGGCGTTGAGAAGACGAAGTACTTGCGGCTGTCCTCACTGATCTCAATTTTATGAAACGCCTTGAAGATGTCGAGCTTGGTGAAGATTGTCGACCCCGTCATGTCGCTGGTAGCTTCTTCAAAAGTCGGGATTTGGTGTCGTTGCCTCAGGGCCGCCTTGTTAACGTCTCGCAAATCCTGGGTGATCCTCACGGTCTTCCCGTCTTCTTTCGGTACCACGACGATGCGACTGACCCATGGCGTGGGGCCTTCTACTGGCTGGATGATCTGCAGGCGCTCTTGCTCGTCCAGCTCGCGGTCCAGCGCCTCTCTGAGATGCACTGGTACCCGAGAGGGCGGATGGCAGACGGGCCTGGCGTCAGGCTTGATACCAATCTGAACCGAAACACCCTTGACCTTTCCGAGGCCTTTGAAGAGCTCCGGAAATCGCTTGGCCAGCGCCAGGGTCTCTGCGTTCTTCGTCTCGGCTGCTGCGATCGCGCGAACCTGAGGCCCCAAGCTCAGAAGGCGGAGTGAGGTTGATGCCTCCCGTCCCAGGATGTTGACGCCGTCGCCGGGGACGACGATGAAGCGAACCTCCTGGCTATCTTGGCCGGTTGTCACCTGCAGGCTGCAGGCTCCCAGGATGCTGAGCGGTTCTGAAGAGCGGAAGGCGAATACCTTTGTGCGAGTTGTCTGCAGCGGCGGGGGTCGCGGCAGTTTCCGCCAGGCTTTCTCTGTCAAGATATTGCAGTCGGCCCCGCTGTCGACCAGGACTTCCAGCTGCGTTGAGTCGACGAGCACTGTTGTGCGGGCGCCCGCTGTAGCCGTCCCGGTGGCCGCCACGGTCAGACAGAAGATGCTGTCCTCAGGCTCTGAGCTGTCGCTGTCGGCCTGCAGGGCGCGGACGGCTTCCAACGGCCGGGAGAGGCAGGCCCTCGCCAAGTGATTTCGCCTTCCGCAGCGCTCGCACGTCTTGCCTCTGGCTGCGTTGCATGTGCGGTGGCCCGGGACTCCGCATCTGATGCACGTGGTCTGCTTGCCTGGCTGCTGCTTGGCTGGTCCCTTGACTGGGCGCTCTGCTGATGAGGCCGCTGCACCAGTGTCTCGAAGCCGAAGTCGCTGTACCGCCGCCTCGTTAGATTCCATGAGGCTTGCCTGAGTCTCTGCTGTCTCCATGGCTCTGGCCACCCGAAGCGCCTGCTCCAGGTCGACATTGTCGATCGCTAGCAGCTTGCGGCGAAGCTGCTCTGAACTGCAGCCGGCGATCACCTGGTCACGGATCAGGGAGTCTCTGAGGCCCTCGAAGCCGCAGCAGTCGGCAGCATCTTTGAGGCACTGGAGCCATTCGTCGATGGGCTCGCCGGACCGCTGCGTGCACAACCTGAACTGATAGCGGGTGAACGGGAGATTCCGCTTGCTGTCGAAGTGGTCGTTAAGCGCGGCTACAAGTGTTTCGACGTCTTTGCCTGCTGCCTCTTTGTCGCCGAGACCGGCCGCAATCGACTGCAAGTCCTCTCCGGCTGTATACAGCAGAAGCTGGCGAAGCCGCTTTTTGTCTTCGATGTTTGCAGCCACAGCGAAAAGTTCAAATTGTGCGTACCACTTTTTCCATTTAGTCTGGGCCGTGTTGGGGTCTGTTCGCAGGTCCAAGCGCGCTGGGCTTGGTAAGTTTAGCTGCGACGCCATTGTAGTGCTCGTAGTCCGCTTGGCGGGTAAGAATCTTGGCCTCTAAGAGCCGTATATTTGCGATATATATTCACGCAGCTGCCGACGTGCAGCTATGAGTTACGCAATACATTGGGGTACTGAGCACGTTGGCTAGAGAGCAAGAGAAAGGGCATTGTACACGCATAGGCTGCGCACAACAATGCTCTTGCCCCAACAACAACAACAACAACAACAACAACAACAACAACAACAACAACAACAACAACAACAACAACAACAACAACAACAACAACAGAAACGGAAGACGCAACACGAAGCTGAGACTGTGTTTTAGCAATGCTATATTTAGTGAAGTCTCAGAATTTCTCACAGAAATGCGATAGAAATAGGCGCTTTAAAAATTCTCGAAAATTTTATTAAATGAATTTCTCAGCATCTGTCTTGGTGTCCGTTTTAGTGTCTGTCTCAGTGTCTGTCTCATTGTCTGTCTGAGTGTCTGTCTCAGTGTCTGTCTCAGTGTCTGTCTGAGTGTCTGTCTCAGTGTCTGTCTCATTGTCTGTCTCATTGTCTGTCTCATTGTCTGTCTGAGTGTCTGTCTCATTGTCTGTTTTAGTATTTGTCTTAGTGTCTGTCTTGGTGTCCATTTTAGTGTCTGTCTCATTGTCTGTCTCAGTGTCTGTCTCAGTGTCTGTCTCAGTGTCTGTCTCATTGTCTGTCTCATTGTCTGTCTCAGTGTCTGTCTCATTGTCTGTCTCATTGTCTGTCTCATTGTCTGTCTCATTGTCTGTCTGAGTGTCTGTCTCATTGTCTGTCTGAGTGTCTGTCTCAGTGTCTGTCTGAGTGTCTGTCTCAGTGTCTGTCTCAGTGTCTGTCTCAGTGTCTGTCTCAGTGTCTGTCTGAGTGTCTGTCTCAGTGTCTGTCTCAGTGTCTGTCTCAGTGTCTGTCTCAATGTCTGTCTCATTGTTTGTCTCATTGTCTGTCTCAGTGTCTGTCTCATTGTCTGTCTCAGTGTCTGTCTGAGTGTCTGTCTCAGTGTCTGTCTGAGTGTCTGTCTCATTGTCTGTCTCAGTGTCTGTCTCATTGTCTGTCTCAGTGTCTGTCTCATTGTCTGTCTCAGTGTCTGTCTGAGTGTCTGTCTCAGTGTCTGTCTCAGTGTCTGTCTGAGTGTCTGTCTCATTGTCTGTCTCATTGTCTGTCTCATTGTCTGTCTGAGTGTCTGTCTCATTGTCTGTCTGAGTGTCTGTCTCATTGTCTGTCTCATTGTCTGTCTTAGTATTTGTCTTAGTGTCTGTCTTGGTGTCCATTTTAGTGTCTGTCTCATTGTCTGTCTCAGTGTCTGTCTCAGTGTCTGTCTCAGTGTCTGTCTCATTGTCTGTCTCATTGTCTGTCTCAGTGTCTGTCTCATTGTCTGTCTCATTGTCTGTCTCATTGTCTGTCTCATTGTCTGTCTGAGTGTCTGTCTCATTGTCTGTCTGAGTGTCTGTCTCAGTGTCTGTCTGAGTGTCTGTCTCAGTGTCTGTCTCAGTGTCTGTCTCAGTGTCTGTCTCAGTGTCTGTCTCAGTGTCTGTCTCAGTGTCTGTCTCATTGTCTGTCTCAGTGTCTGTCTCATTGTCTGTCTCAGTGTCTGTCTCATTGTCTGTCTCAGTGTCTGTCTCAGTGTCTGTCTCAGTGTCTGTCTCATTGTCTGTCTCAGTTTCTGTCTCATTGTCTGTCTCAGTGTCTGTCTGAGTGTCTGTCTCAGTGTCTGTCTGAGTGTCTGTCTCAGTGTCTGTCTCAGTGTCTGTCTCAGTGTCTGTCTCATTGTCTGTCTCAGTGTCTGTCTCAGTGTCTGTCTCAGTGTCTGTCTCAGTGTCTGTCTCAGTGTCTGTCTCAGTGTCTGTCTCAGTGTCTGTCTCAGTGTCTGTCTCAGTGTCTGTCTCAGTGTCTGTCTCAGTGTCTGTCTCAGTGTCTGTCTCAGTGTCTGTCTCAGTGTCTGTCTCATTGTCTATCTTAGCGTCTGTCTTAGTATTTGTCTTAGTGTCTGTATTGGTGTCCATTTTAGTGTCTGTCTCATTGTTAGTCTGAGTGTCTGTCTAATTCTCTGTCTGAGTGTCTGTCTCATTGTCTGTCTTAGTATTTGTCTTAGTGTCTGTCTTGGTGTCCATTTTAGTGTCTGTCTCATTGTCTGTCTGAGTGTCTGTCTCATTGTCTGTCTGAGTGTCTGTCTCATTGTCTGTCTGAGTGTCTGTCTCATTGTCTGTCTGAGTGTCTGTCTCATTGTCTGTCTGAGTGTCTGTCTCATTGTCTGTCTGAGTGTCTGTCTCATTGTCTGTCTCAGTGTCTGTCTCATTGTCTGTCTGAGTGTCTGTCTCATTGTCTGTCTCATTGTCTGTCTCATTGTCTGTCTCAGTGTCTGTCTCATTGTCTGTCTCAGTTTCTGTCTGAGTGTCTGTCTCAGTGTCTGTCTGAGTGTCTGTCTCAGTGTCTGTCTCAGTGTCTGTCTCAGTGTCTGTCTCAGTCTGTCTCAGTGTCTGTCTCATTGTCTGTCTCAGTGTCTGTCTCATTGTCTGTCTCAGTGTCTGTCTCATTGTCTGTCTCAGTGTCTGTCTCAGTGTCTGTCTCAGTGTCTGTCTCATTGTCTGTCTCAGTGTCTGTCTCATTGTCTGTCTCAGTGTCTGTCTCATTGTCTGTCTGAGTGTCTGTCTCATTGTCTGTCTGAGTGTCTGTCTCATTGTCTGTCTCAGTGTCTGTCTCATTGTCTGTCTGAGTGTCTGTCTCAGTGTCTGTCTCAGTGTCTGTCTCATTGTCTGTCTGAGTGTCTGTCTCAGTGTCTGTCTCAGTGTCTGTCTGAGTGTCTGTCTCAGTGTCTGTCTCAGTGTCTGTCTCAGTGTCTGTCTCAGTGTCTGTCTCATTGTCTGTCTCATTGTCTGTCTCAGTGTCTGTCTCATTGTCTGTCTCAGTGTCTGTCTGAGTGTCTGTCTCAGTGTCTGTCTCAGTGTCTGTCTCAGTATCTGTCTCAGTGTCTGTCTCATTGTCTGTCTCATTGTCTGTCTCATTGTCTGTCTGAGTGTCTGTCTCATTGTCTGTCTGTGTGTCTGTCTCATTGTCTGTCTTAGCGTCTGTCTTAGTATTTGTCTTAGTGTCTGTCTTGGTGTCCATTTCAGTGTCTGTCTCATTGTCTGTCTGTCTGTCTCATTGTCTGTCTGAGTGTCTGTCTCATTGTCTGTCTTAGTATTTGTCTTAGTGTCTGTCTTGGTGTCCATTTTAGTGTCTGTCTCATTGTCTGTCTGAGTGTCTGTCTCATTGTCTGTCTGAGTGTCTGTCTCATTGTCTGTCTGAGTGTCCGTCTCATTGTCTGTCTGAGTGTCTGTCTCATTGTCTGTCTCAGTGTCTGTCTCATTGTCTGTCTCAGTGTCTGTCTGAGTGTCTGTCTCATTGTCTGTCTCAGTGTCTGTCTTACGAGTGCTAATTACGCTCGTATTTCACCCAAAGGTCCTACTCAGCTCCAGTCAAATCAAACAGTGCTAAAAATCCAACATCAAAACCTCGAACGCTAATATTCGAGTTTGCATAACCAGAAAGCAACAAATGAGCTGAGCACTGTATTTGATCTCCACAACAGCTGTCAGAGGTTCAGACTGACAGCAGATCACTCAGAATTCCCTCAAAACGGTCACTCAAATTACTCAAATTCAAATTTTACTCAACGTCATTAAAATCCCAGACTGAGAAGCGGACCAACTGAAAAGTGAGATCATTTTCAAAGCCCATTGCTGACCATGTTGAATCTCATGGTCTGAGCGGGCAGATCGAGTTGTATTTTCCGGTTAAAATTATTCTGCAATGTTTAATTTGACAATTTCGGTTTGCCGAAAGACACACTGGAATCCCAGCGCTGTGTAATTTGAGTCCCCTGCAGTCCCGACTGTGCTCAACTGTGAAACCCAGTTGAGTTGCAGTGCAAAAATTGCTCACAGACTCAGATAAACAGACAGACAGACTGCAATATTCTGACAAATATGACACAAACATATGCGCAATGTTTATTTTCCTGCCCAAAGCCAGGCAGTGTCTATAAATACACCGGAGCTGCAGAGCGAACCTGCATTGCGTCTACAAATTTCAAACGCTGCTTCATAAAATATTCAAAAAGAGTAAGTCTATTTTTTTAAGCTTTTCAGTTTTTTATTCTCAGCCAACTTCATGAGAATTCATTTGCTCTCGCATCTCGCAGTGTCCCGTTTGCTTCTCGTTGTGCTGGCGTCCCTGCCAGTCCTGGCGTTTGGCGCCGCCGTCACCTGCCGCTACGGGGACCGCACACTGCGGCCGGGCCAGAGCCACGTGTTTGAGCAGAACTGCGCCAGGCACAACTGCACCTGCAGCCCCGGTGTGGCTGGCAGCGACATGTGCAAATCTACCATGAGTGAGTAGTCTGGTGCTGGCGCCCCTGATGCTGGCGCCCCTGGTGCTGGCGCCCTTGTGCTGGCGCCCCTGGTGCTGGCGCCCCTGGTGCTGGCGCCCCTGGTGCTGGCGCCCCTGGTGCTGGCGCCTCTGGTGCTGGCGCCCCTGGTGCTGGCGCCCCTGGTGCTGGCGCCCCTGGTGCTGGCGCCCCTGGTGCTGGCGCCACTGGTGCTGGCGCCCCTGGTGCTGGCGCCCCTGGTGCTGGCGCCCCTGGTGCTGGCGCCCCTGGTGCTGGCGCCCCTGGTGCTGGCGCCCCTGGTGCTGGCGCCCCTGGTGCTGGCGCCCCTGGTCCGCTCACCTGCTCAATTTACTTCCAATTGCAGTCGGCTGCCTGGAGAGCAGCGGCAGCAGGTGCTACAAGGCTGGCGAGGCCGCCACGGTGACCGGCGCCAGCGGCCCGATGCACTGCGTCTGCCAGCAGGAGTCTGGCGGCTCGTTCACCTTCGCCAACTGCAGAACTGGTGAGTGCGAGGGCTGCCCCAGGTTTAGTGCTGTAGACTAGCGCTGCTGCCCCCCCCCGCTGGGGAAACCCGGTTTCTATCGTTGGCGTGCTTGAAAGAAGATCTATATATAGGTAATGAAGAAGAATACTGTGCCGTTTTAGTGTCACATGAGATAACTGTCCTTTGGGTGACCCCTGTCTCTTTGTGGGCGCCCCTGTCTCTTTGTTGGCGCCCCTGTCTCCTAGGTTGGCGCCCCTGTCTATTAGGTTGGCACCCCTGTCTCTTTGTTGGCGCCCCTGTCTCCTAGGTTGGCGCCCCTGTCTATTAGGTTGGCGCCCCTGTCTCTTAGGTTGGCGCCCCTGTCTCTTAGGTTGGCGCCCCTGTCTCTTAGTGGGCGCCCCTGTCTCTTGGTGAGCGCTCCTGTCTCTTGGTGGGCGCCCCTGTCTCTTGGTGAGCGCTCCTGTCTCTTGGTGGGCGCCCCTGTCTCTTGATGGGCGCCCCTGTCTCTTGGTGGGCGCTCCTGTCTCTTGGTGGGCGCCCCTGTCTCTTGGTGGGCGCCCCTGTCTCTTGGTGGGCGCCCTTGTCTCTTGGTGAGCACCCCTGTCTCTTAGGTTGGCGCCCTTGTCTCTTAGGTTGGCGCCCTTGTCTCTTAGGTTGGCGCCCCTGTCTCTTAGGTTGGCGCCCTTGTGTCTTAGGTTGGCGCCCTGTCTTTTGGTGGGCGTCCCTTTCTCTTAGGTACGTGGACGTCCCTGCATCTTGTACGGGCTAAATGGAGCTCCTGTCATTTATGTCACGCCTTTTTCATTTAGTTGTTGAAGGAGCCCCCAGCCCCCCGCTATCGCACGCCACTGAGCTCCAAATAACGCCGACTCCCGCAGAGACCTGCAGGGACAGCCGAACCGGAGAGGCCAAGAAGAAGGGCCAGCAGGTCACCACAGTGAGCGGCGGCGTCACCTACATTTGCACCTGCGCCGGAGTTGACGGCTTCCAGAACTGCCGCACCGATGAGGCTGTGCGCAACGAGGGCAGGTGCCTGGACGCGGCCTCCGGCAGCTACGTGGAGGTCGGCGCCCCGGCCACCACTGAGCGGGACGGAGCCGTCCTGCACTGCACCTGCGGCGGCACCAATGCCTACGTGAGCTGCCGATCTCCGCTCTGCAGAGACGTCAGCGGATCCGACAAGAAGGCCGGCGAGAAGGTGACGGTGGAGAACGGCGGCGTGATGTTCGTGTGCGACTGCGCCGGGCTGGAAGGCTACAGGAACTGCCTGAGCAAGGAGCAGTTCGACAACGCCGGCAAGTGCAAGGACATCGAGGGCCGCTACGTGGATCGCGGCCAGCGCTACCGGGTGCGCTACGGCGGGGTGCGCTACGAGTGCACCTGCGACGGGGACAACCGGGGCAAGGAGTGCAGCGGTGAGTAGCAAAATTATGAGTAGCTTGACTAGCTTGTGAGTTCGCCCTGACTAACCTGTCCCACTGTAATTATGAGTTACTGATGATTCCAATTCTCATTTCAGCTCTGTGAGCACCTGTGCACCTGCGCATGAACGGTGATGAAAATCTGGCGTTATATAAACACATTTATTCAGGATTGACCATCTGTGTCCCAGCAATATTATAGTCAGCAATATGCATAAAATATACTGATAATTAAATAATTAGATGCAGCCTGCTGCTGATGGTTGATGGTAAAGCAGATATTGATTTCCTTTTTATCTATACAAAAATAGGGTTGCCAGGGTTGACAAAAGTGACAGGAGTGACAGGAGTGACAGGGGTGACAAAAGTGACAGAAGTGACGGGAGTGACAGGAGTGACAGGAGTGACAGGAGTGATAGGAGTGACAGGAGTGATAGGAGTGACGGGAGTGACAGGAGTGACAGGAGTAACAATTAGGGTGACAGGAGTGACAGGAGTGACAGGAGTGACAGGAGTGACAATTAGGGTGACAGGAGTGACAGGAGTGACAGGAGTGACAGGAGTGACAGGAGTGACAGGAGTGACAGGAGTGACAATTAGGGTGACAGGAGTGACAGGAGTGACAGGAGTAACAATTAGGGTGACAGGAGTGACAGGAGTAGCAATTAGGGTGACAGGAGTGACAGGAGTGACAGGAGTAACAATTAGGGTGACAGGAGTGACAGGAGTGACAGGAGTGACAGGAGTAACAATTAGTGTGACAGGAGTGACAGGAGTCACAGGAGTAACAATTAGGGTGACAGGAGTGACAGGAGTGACAGGAGTAACAATTAGGGTGACAGGAGTGACAGGAGTGACAGGAGTAACAATTAGGGTGACAGGAGTGACAGGAGTGACAGGAGTAACAATTAGGGTGACAGGAGTTACAGGAGTAACAATTAGGGTGACAGGAGTGACAGGAGAGACAGTTAGGGTGACAGCAGTGACAGGAGTTACAGAAGTGACAGAAGTGACAGGGGTGACAGGAGTGACAGAAGTGACAGCAGTGACAGCAGTGACCGGAGTGACCGGAGTGACAGGAGTGACAGGAGTGACAATTTGGGTGACAGGAGTGACAGGAGTGACAGAAGTGACAGGAGTGACAGCAGTGACAGAAGTGACAGGAGTGACAGGAGTAACAATTTGGGTGACAGGAGTGACAGGAGTGACAGAAGTGACAGCAGTGACCGGAGTGGCAGGAGTGACAGGAGTGACAATTTGGGTGACAGGAGTGACAGGAGCGACTTAAATAATAACTGTCTTATAATTATTTGACCTACAGCTGATTGAAGCCTTTTTAATACATGTAGACCCAAAATTTAACATAGTTAGACTACTTGAAGTAGCTGAATCAATTTGAACAACTATATATTTCAATTTTCATTGACTTATTTTATGCTAATTTCTATTTTATACATGGCTTCGCCTTCAAATCTTATTTTTGCTAAATTTTATGCCATCTCACGAGCGAGAGGAAACAGGATTTTTAGAAATACTCCAATTGGATATTATAATACCTATTCGAGAGTCTGTACTTCGAAGAGTAGAATAGCCTTGGCCATGGACTTTTAATTTAAAAAATCTGGACGAGAAAGTAAAAAATGAAATCCTTGAATTACATTTCCACCCAATAGAAGAGAGGGATAATTAATTCCAGAATTATGGGGGGGCAGAAATGAAGGACAGACAGACAGATGGTCCAAAGTTCCTGGCGGCCTCTAAAGTAATTGCTTCAAGGGTAGTTCTTTTTGGCAAATTGGCAGTCCTTTTTGAAGAGTTGGATTTTGCTTGCTGAGATAAGTGATTGGCTTGAATGGAATGATGCTTGGCTGCCTCAGATTTGAGGGTGTATTTAGTCTTGTCTTCATGAGAGTGTCACAACTTTAATCTGGTCTTCCTAAGGGCGCCGCAACTTTAGTCTTGGGCTTCATGAGGGCGCCACAACTTTAGTCTTGGGCTTCATGAGGGCGCCACAACTTTAGTCCTGGTCTTCATTAGGGCGCCACAACTTTATTCTTGGGCTTCATGAGGGCGCCACAACTTTAGTCTTGGGCTTCATGAGGGCGCCACAACTTTAGTCTTGGGCTTCATGAGGGCGCCACAACTTTAGTCTTGGGCTTCATGAGGGCGCCACACAACCTCACGCAGTTTATGGTTTTGGCGCCAGGCACAGTTTTGCTGAGGTGGAGTGGGTTTTGGCCTGTTCCATTTCTAGCAAGAGTACTAAAAACTTCCCCCTGAAATTTTCAGCTCCGTGATCTGACCTCAAGTCCATTAGCGACAATGATCAAATCAAATGGTTATTACTGTTATTATCAGTAATTATCAATTAGTTGTCAGAGTCTCATGCAGATTGAACAGTATCAAATCTGACGGGTCTTCCCCAGAGGGAGACACCCGAGTCTTGAAGGGTTATCCAGGATGACAGGCAGCCAACTTATTATTACAAGATTAACTGTGTCAGTGTCCTTTCAGAATTGCCCTATCGCTTTCATTTCAGTTAGAAATCTGACAGTCTGAGGTCTGGAATCGGGGGACTGTACTCTGTAACTCAAGCTCCCGTGCTTTGGCCTGAGTCCTCTCGCCTCCCTCTCCCAGATCTCTTCCAGCAGACAGTCCCGTCTTACCCCTAAACCCGATTGGCTGTCACGGGGGTAGGGAAGACACCAGATCCCGCTCTCTCTCTCTCGCTCTGCTCCCATTTGCATTTCCCATCTCCCATTCCATGCCCAGTCCAAAAAACCAAATCCCTGGGGGAGAGACGGTAAAAAAGCTGGGGGACAGAAAGGACTTGGGGATTAGAGATAAAACACACCGACTTTACAGCCCCAGCTCCAATAGGAAAACTACTCGTTGGAGATTCGCAAGAGCCGTTAAGTAAAGAAAGTCAACTTGCAAGTCTATTTTCTTCTGTTCTTCCTTGCATTGCCAAGCCGCCCCCACCCAATCACCCCCAAGACGCCAACAGTTGTTCTTACAAGGTTTGAAAGACAGACATTAGTTGGCTTGTCAGTGCGTCTAGGAAGAAAATATTTTTAGGGTATAAGATTTATATTTGTGTCAGTTTACCCTCTGGCTTAGATATATGTAAGACACGCCGACTGCTTGAGGTGCTCAGCAGAGTCTTAACTTTTCAAAGCTCTGCTGAGAGACACAGAGAAGAAATCCGATATGAGCTGAGCTGACTAAAAAAATTGTTCCCCCAAGTTGCTTTTGCTCTGAAGGAAAGTCGGACCAAAAGAGTGATCGACGATGAGCTGCTGCAGTGCTCTCTGCTTTTGCTGCTGCCTGATACTGGTTGGACCTGCTTCTTCAAATGTACAGCCATCTGGGCCGGCAGCTCCCGCTGAAGCTGGCGACAGCAACATCAGCGAAGGCTTGAATTCGGCCAGGCTGTCTGGCGCCATCAAGAAGCTGATCTCCAACTATGACAACCGATTGAGGCCGAATTTTGGCAGTGAGTCAGTTTGTTGTTGATTTATTGATGCTCATGAACTAGGGTGCACTGGTATTGAACTAGACATTCTAATTTGAGCACTTTTGAGCACTAGAACTGAGACTGCCTTTAGTGTTGAGTAGTGGACACCCCGCTATTGAGGAGTGTGGACACCCTACAGTATCGAAGAGTGGACACCCTGTTATTGAAGAGTGAACACCCTGTTATCAAAGAGTGGACACCCTGTTATCAAAGAGTGGACACCTGCTATCAAAGAGTGAACACCCTGTTATCAAAGAGTAGACACCCTGCTATTGAAGAGTGGACACCCTGTTATCAAAGAGTGAATACCCTGCTATTGAAGAGTGGACACCCTGTTATCAAAGAGTGAACACCCTGCTATTGAAGAGTGGACACCCTGTTATCAAAGAGTGGACACCCTGCTATCAAAGAGTGAACACCCTGTTATCAAAGAGTGAACACCCTGCTATTGAAGAGTGGACACCCTGCTATCAAAGAGTGAACACCCTGCTATTGAAGAGTGGACACCCTGCTATCAAAGAGTGAACACCCTGTTATCAAAGAGTGAACACCCTGTTATCAAAGAGTGAACACCGTGCTATCAAAGAGTGAACACCCTGCTATTGAAGAGTGAACACCCTGCTATTGAAGAGTGGACACCCTGTTATCAAAGAGTGAACACCCTGCTATTGAAGAGTGGACACCCTGTTATCAAAGAGTGGACACCCTGCTATTGAAGAGTGAACACCCTGTTATCAAAGAGTGAACACCCTGCTATTGAAGAGTGGACACCCTGTTATTGAAGAGTGGACGCCCTGTTATCAAAGAGTGGACACCCTGTTATCAAAGAGTGGACGCCCTGTTATCAAAGAGTGGACACCCTGTTAATAAAGAGTGGACACCCTGTTATCAAAGAGTGAACACCCTGCTATTGAAGAGTGGACACCCTGTTATCAAAGAGTGGACACCCTGTTAATAAAGAGTGGACACCCTGTTATCAAAGAGTGAACACCCTGCTATTGAAGAGTGGACACCCTGTTATCAAAGAGTGAACACCCTGCTATTGAAGAGTGGACACCCTGTTATCAAAGAGTGAACACCCTGCTATTGAAGAGTGGACACCCTTTTATTGAAGAGTGGACATCCTGTTATTAAAGAGTGGACACCCTGCTATTGAAGAGTGGACACCCTGCTATTGAAGAGTGGACACCCTGTTATCAAAGAGTGGACACCCTGTTATCAAAGAGTGAATACCCTGTTATCAAAGAGTGAATACCCTGCTATTGAAGAGTGGACACCCTGTTATTGAAGAGTGGACACCCTGTTATTGAAGAGTGGACACCCAGCTGTTGAAGAGTGGACACCCTGTTATTGAAGAGTGGACACCCTGTTATTGAAGAGTGGACACCCTGTTATTGAAGAGTGGACACCCTGTTATTGAAGAGTGGACGCCCTGCTATTGAAGAGTGGACACCCTGTTATTGAAGAGTGGACGCCCTGTTATCAAAGAGTGGACACCCTGTTATCAAGAGTGGACACCCTGTTATCAAAGAGTGGACACCCTGTTAATAAAGAGTGGACACCCTGTTATCAAAGAGTGGACACCCTGTTATTGAAGAGTGGACACCCTGTTATCAAAGAGTGGACACCCTGCTATCAAAGAGTGGACACCCTGTTATCAAAGAGTGGACACCCTGCTATCAAAGAGTGGACACCCTGTTATCAAAGAGTGAACACCCTGTTATCAAAGAGTGGACACCCTGTTATCAAAGAGTGGGCACCCTGTTATCAAAGAGTGGACACCCTGTTATCAAAGAGTGGACACCCTGTTATCAAAGAGTGGACACCCTGCTATTGAAAAATGGACAACCAAGTATTTAAGTTATAGATCTCTAAAAGTGACTCAAAATAGAATTATTCTACTATCTAAGATTGATTTACATATATTTTCGTGCAGGGTTTTATTATCAATGATTTTGTAAATTATTTAACCTTCAACCCCCGCTTCATAAAGTACAACTTCATCAGTTATTGAGAACATTAAGCCCCAGTGCATCCATCACTCATCAATAAGCTGGTGCCTTCAAATTTGCTAGCATATTTTAGAGCTGTCAGGTTCTGCCTGATAAATGAGGCTCCATACCTAGCTTACGGCAAACTTGACAAATAGACTATAAATTTGATTTGACAGCGTGTGTCGCTGTAAATCTAACAACAAAACATATCCTTGATTGTTTTTAGCCAGTGTACTTGACATCAACATGGAGGTGGTCATTGCCAGCTTCGATAGCATCTCTGAGGTTAATATGGTGAGTGCATTTTGATATTTTGTTTATTTAACTGGCTGTTTATGTTATATGCTTCAAATCACAGTGGTATTCGTTTCTTCTTCGTCTCTACAAACCTAAGCTAGATAATCTCAGCCCTGAGATTTGTGTCTATACAAAGCTAAGCTAGATAATCTCACCCCTGAGATTTGTGTCTATTCAAAGCTAAGCTAGATAATCTCACCCCTGAGATTCGTGTCTACACAAAGCTAAGCTAGATAATCTCACCCCTGAGATTCGTGTCTATTCAAAGCTAAGCTAGATAATCTCACCCCTGAGATTCGTGGCTACACAAAGCTAAGCTAGATAATCTCACCCCTGAGATTCGTGTCTATTCAAAGCTAAGCTAGATAATCTCACCCCTGAGATTCGTGTCTACACAAAGCTAAGCTAGATAATCTCACCCCTGAGATTCGTGGCTACACAAAGCTAAGCTAGATAATCTCACCCCTGAGATTCGTGTCTATTCAAATCTAAGCTAGATAATCTCACCCCTGAGATTCGTGTCTACACAAATCTAAGCTAGATAATCTCACCCCTGAGATTCGTGTCTATTTAAATCTAAGCTAGATAATCTCACCCCTGAGATTTGTGTTTATTCAAATCTAAGCTAGATAATCTCACCCCTGAGATTCGTGTTTATTCAAATCTAAGCTAGATAATCTCACCCCTGAGATTCGTGTCTATACAAATCTAAGCTAGATAATCTCACCCCTGAGATTCGTGTCTATACAAATCAAAGCTAGATAATCTCACCCCTGAGATTCGTGTCTATACAAATCTAAGCTAGATAATCTCACCCCTGAGATTCGTGTCTATTTAAATCTAAGCTAGATAATCTCACCCCTGAGATTTGTGTTTATTCAAATCTAAGCTAGATAATCTCACCCCTGAGATTCGTGTTTATTCAAATCTAAGCTAGATAATCTCACCCCTGAGATTCGTGTCTATACAAATCTAAGCTAGATAATCTCACCCCTGAGATTCGTGTCTATACAAATCAAAGCTAGATAATCTCACCCCTGAGATTCGTGTCTATTCAAATCTAAGCTAGATAATCTCACCCCTGAGATTCGTGTTTATTCAAATCTAAGCTAGATAATCTCACCCCTGAGATTCGTGTCTATACAAATCAAAGCTAGATAATCTCACCCCTGAGATTCGTGTCTATTCAAATCTAAGCTAGATAATCTCACCCCTGAGATTCGTGTTTATTCAAATCTAAGCTAGATAATCTCACCCCTGAGATTCGTGTCTATACAAATCCAAGCTAGACAATCTCACGTGAGATTCGTCTCTAAAATCAAAGCCTAATAATCTATAAGAAAATAATGGTTCCAGACAATTTACATGTATTGCTACCTTAGAATATCGGCCCACAATAAAACCTTTTTCAAGAAATGTTCCCGAAATCAACAGTTTAAAAAATGAAACATTTCCCTAAAAAAATTCTCGCAAACAGACGAACGATTAAAGCAAGATTAAATTTGCTAGCAGAACTGCAAGGCCCAAGTCATCAGCAAGTTAAACAAAATTAACAACCAAATCTCTGTGCACGGAATGCACACGTCTAAGTCTTGACTTTAAAATAAAAGTACAAAATTTGAAGCAGAACATGCAACCCTATGGGCAGATAAAGATGTAGCCAACCTAAAATTCTTTTTCATTTTTCATCTGCTGAACTATTCTGCCGGAATGGAGAGAGATTGGGGGGGGGGGCTAAGCGAGAGACTTCATCACAATTAACTATTATTATTAATATATAATGGGTGAAACGCGGACAGGGAGTCCCTCAATCCTTGAGCGACAACTCTATAGAAAACTTTTCAACATCGACTTTTTCTCTTTCTTTCTCGGCTACTCGCGGAAGTCTGCCGGCTGAATTTTGCTTGCTTGCCGTCCCCGCTTATCAAGAGGTGGCCTTACTCGATCTTCCTCTCCTCTCTCCTCTCTCCTTTCTTCTCAGCCGCATGTGTGTGGCCTCATGCTAGCCTAGGCTAGGCTAGTCCAGTCCAGTCCAGTCCAGTCCAGTCCAGTCCAGTCCAGTCCAGTCCAGTCCAGTCCAGTCCAGTCCAGTCCAGTCCAGTCCAGTCCAGTCCAGTCCAGTCCAGTCCAGTCCAGTCCAGTCCAGTCCAGTTCCAAAGAGACAGACAGACAGGGGTGCCCACCAAGAGACTGGGGCGCCCACCAAGAGACAGGGGCGCCCACCAAGAGACAGGGGCACCCAACCAAGAGACAGGGGCGCCCACCAAGAGACAGGGGCACCCACCAAGAGACAGGGGCACCCACCAAGAGACAGGGGCACCCACCAAGGGACAAGGGCACCCACCAAGAGACAGGGGCGCCCACCAAGAGACAGGGGCACCCACCAAGAGACAGGGGCGCCCACCAAGAGACAGGGGCACCCACCAAGAGACAGGGGCGCCCACCAAGAGACAGGGGCGCCCACCAAGAGACAGTGGCGCCCAACCAAGAGACAGGGGCGCCCACCAAGAGACAGGGGCGCCCACCAAGAGACAGTGGCGCCCACCAAGAGACAGGGGCGCCCACCAAGAGACAGGGGCACCCACCAAGAGACAGGGGCGCCCACCAAGAGACAGGGGCACCCACCAAGAGACAAGGGCACCCACCAAGAGACAGGGGCGCCCACCAAGAGACAGGGGCACCCAACCAAGAGACTGGGGCGCCCACCAAGACACAGGGGCGCCCACCAAGAGACAGGGGCACCCAACCAAGAGACAGGGGCACCCAACCAAGAGACAGGGGCACCCACCAAGAGACAGGGGCACCCATCAAGAGACAGGGGCACCCACCAAGAGACAGGGGCGCCCACCAAGAGACAGGGGCGCCCACCAAGAGACAGGGGCGCCCACCAAGAGACAGGGGCGCCCACCAAGAAAAAAGGGGCACCCACCAAGAGACAAGGGCACCCACCAAGAGACAGGGGCACCCACCAAGAGACAGGGGCACCCACCAAGAGACAAGGGCACCCACCAAGAGACAGGGGCACCCACCAAGAGACAGGGGCGCCCACCAAGAGACAGGGGCGCCCACCAAGAGACAGGGGCGCCCACCAAGAGACAGGGGCACCCAACCAAGAGACAGGGGCACCCAACCAAGAGACAGGGGCACCCACCAAGAGACAGGGGCACCCACCAAGAGACAAGGGCACCCACCAAGAGACAGGGGCGCCCACCAAGAGACAGGGGCACCCAACCAAGAGACTGGGGCGCCCACCAAGACACAGGGGCGCCCACCAAGAGACAGGGGCACCCAACCAAGTGACAGGGGCACCCAACCAAGAGACAGGGGCACCCACCAAGAGACAGGGGCACCCACCAAGAGACAAGGGCACCCACCAAGAGACAGGGGCGCCCACCAAGAGACAGGGGCGCCCACCAAGAGACAGGGGCACCCACCAAGAGACAGGGGCACCCACCAAGAGACAGGGGCACCCACCAAGAGACAGGGGCGCCCACCAAGAGACAGGGGCGCCCACCAAGAGACAGGGGCGCCCACCAAGAGACAGGGGCGCCCACCAAGAGACAGGGGCACCCAACCAAGAGACAGGGGCGCCCACCAAGAGACAGGGGCACCCACCAAGAGATAGGGGCGCCCACCAAGAGACAGGGGCGCCCACCAAGAGACAGGGGCGCCCACCAAGAGACAGGGGCGCCCACCAAGAGACAGGGGCGCCCACCAAGAGACAGGGGCACCCACCAAGAGACAGGGGCACCCAACCAAGAGACAGGGGCGCCCACCAAGAGACAGGGGCGCCCACCAAGAGACAGGGGCACCCACCAAGAGACAGGGGCACCCACCAAGAGACAGGGGCACCCAACCAAGAGACAGGGGCACCCACCAAGAGACAGGGGCACCCAACCAAGAGATAGGGGCGCCCACCAAGAGACAGGGGCGCCCACCAAGAGACAGGGGCGCCCACCAAGAGACAGGGGCACCCAACCAAGAGACAGGGGCACCCACCAAGAGACAGGGGCGCCCACCAAGAGACAGGGGCGCCCACCAAGAGACAGGGGCGCCCACCAAGAGACAGGGGCACCCACCAAGAGACAGGGGCACCCACCAAGAGACAGGAGCGCCCACCAAGAGACAGGGGCACCCACCAAGAGACAGGGGCACCCACCAAGAGACAGGGGCACCCACCAAGAGACAGGGGCGCCCACCAAGAGACAGGGGCACCCACCAAGAGACAGGGGCGCCCACCAAGAGACAGGGGCACCCACCAAGAGACAGGGGCACCCACCAAGAGACAGGGGCGCCCACCAAGAGACAGGGGCACCCACCAAGAGACAGGGGCACCCACCAAGAGACAGGGGCACCCACCAAGAGACAGGGGCGCCCACCAAGAGACAGGGGCGCCCACCAAGAGACAGGGGCACCCACCAAGAGACAGGGGCGCCCACCAAGAGACAGGGCACCCACCAAGAGACACCCAACCAAGAGACTGGGGCGCCCACCAAGACACAGGGGCGCCCACCAAGAGACAGGGGCACCCAACCAAGTGACAGGGGCACCCAACCAAGAGACAGGGGCGCCCACCAAGAGACAGGGGCACCCACCAAGAGACAAGGGCACCCACCAAGAGACAGGGGCGCCCACCAAGAGACAGGGGCACCCACCAAGAGACAGGGGCACCCACCAAGAGACAGGGGCGCCCACCAAGAGACAGGGGCACCCACCAAGAGACAGGGGCACCCACCAAGAGACAAGGGCACCCACCAAGAGACAGGGGCGCCCACCAAGAGACAGGGGCACCCAACCAAGAGACTGGGGCGCCCACCAAGACACAGGGGCGCCCACCAAGAGACAGGGGCACCCAACCAAGTGACAGGGGCACCCAACCAAGAGACAGGGGCACCCACCAAGAGACAGGGGCACCCACCAAGAGACAAGGGCACCCACCAAGAGACAGGGGCGCCCACCAAGAGACAGGGGCGCCCACCAAGAGACAGGGGCACCCACCAAGAGACAGGGGCACCCACCAAGAGACAGGGGCACCCACCAAGAGACAAGGGCACCCACCAAGAGACAGGGGCGCCCACCAAGAGACAGGGGCGCCCACCAAGAGACAGGGGCGCCCACCAAGAGACAGGGGCGCCCACCAAGAGGCAGGGGCACCCACCAAGAGACAGGGGCACCCAACCAAGAGACAGGGGCACCCACCAAGAGACAGGGGCACCCAACCAAGAGACAGGGGCGCCCACCAAGAGACAGGGGCGCCCACCAAGAGACAGGGGCGCCCACCAAGAGACAGGGGCGCCCACCAAGAGACAGGGGCGCCCACCAAGAGACAGGGGCGCCCACCAAGAGACAGGGGCACCCAACCAACAGACAGGGGCGCCCACCAAGAGACAGGGGCACCCACCAAGAGATAGGGGCGCCCACCAAGAGACAGGGGCGCCCACCAAGAGACAGGGGCGCCCACCAAGAGACAGGGGCGCCCACCAAGAGACAGGGGCGCCCACCAAGAGACAGGGGCACCCACCAAGAGACAGGGGCACCCAACCAAGAGACAGGGGCGCCCACCAAGAGACAGGGGCACCCACCAAGAGACAGGGGCACCCAACCAAGAGACAGGGGCGCCCACCAAGAGACAGGGGCGCCCACCAAGAGACAGGGGCACCCACCAAGAGACAGGGGCGCCCACCAAGAGACAGGGGCACCCACCAAGAGACAGGGGCACCCAACCAAGAGACAGGGGCGCCCACCAAGAGACAGGGGCACCCAACCAAGAGACAGGGGCGCCCACCAAGAGACAGGGGCACCAGGGTGCCCACAGCGAAACTGCGAAAATGTATTAATCTAAGGGCCTGCAGATGCACATGATCTCTAATTTTTTCGATGCGTTGTGCTTTCAGGTAAATTTTTAAACCGAAAATTCAGAGTATTCTTCCTATTTCGAAAAATATATCTTTAACATGCAGAATTTTGCGTGTGAAACTGAAAGTGTTGTCCTTGAGAAAGTTCTTCACGAAAGCACGCAGTGCTGATTTAAGTTCATTACTGGAGTCTCATAACTTTGATTAAGTTAATAGACAGAACGAAATTTAAAAGAAGATAGAAATGCTAAAAAGTTCAGCGAGAAATTCTAAAGAATATTTGGTGATAGTGTGTTTAAGTTAACTTATTTTATGAAAGTACACATGTCTTAAGGGTGCACTATGCATTATAATCCCCTTGTAACTCCGTAGTCACTCTGTTCTCTCACTCTTCATTGCCACTCTCCATTGTCACTCTCCATTGTCACTCTCCATTGCCACTCTTCATTGTCACTCTCCATTGCCACTCTCCATTGCCACTCTCCTTTGTCACTCTCTATTGCCACTCTCCATTGCCACTCTCCTTTGTCGCTCTCCATTGTCACTCTCTATTGTCACTCTCCATTGTCACTCTCTATTGTCACTCTCCATTTTCATTCTCCATTGCCACTTTCCATTGCCACTCTCCATTGTCACTCTCCATTGCCACTTTCCATTGTCACTCTCCATTGCCACTCTCCATTGTCACTCTCCATTGTCACTCTCCATTGTCACTCGCCATTGCCACTCTCCATTGTCACTCTCCATTGTCACTCTCCATTGTCACTCTCTATTGCCACTCTCCATTGCCACTCTCCTTTTTCACTCTCCATTGCCACTTTCCATTGTCATTCTCCATTGCCACTTTCCATTGTCACTCTCCATTTTCACTCTCCATTGTCACTCTCCATTGTCACTCTCCATTGTTACTCTCCATTTTCACTCTCCATTGTCACTTCCGGTTGTCATTCCTCTCCATTGTCACTCTCCATTGTCACTCCTTTGTCACTCCGTTCTCTTACTTTATTTCACTCCCTCTGGCACTCGGTTGTTTGTCACTCCCAGCGTCACTCTATCATCCCTTTATTCTCAAGTTGGTCTCAACTCTATTCAACTCACCCCACCCGACCCCAGGACTACACCATAACGATGTACCTCAACCAGTACTGGACCGACAGACGACTCGCTTTCGACGTGAAGAATCCCAACAAGTCGATGACTCTGACAGGCGAGTTCGCCAGCAGGATCTGGGTGCCCGACACTTTTCTCGCCAACGACAAGCATTCGTTTCTTCACGACGTGACCGAGCAGAACAAGATGGTCCGGTTGTATGGAGATGGCAGGATAATCTACGGGATGAGGTGAGATTGAGACCGGTAGGGCTGTACAATCTATGTGCAAAAATCGATAAATAATGAAAATGGCACTAATAGAAGAATTGATTTTTCAATAATTATCAACTTTTAAACTTTGATTTCAGATTCACCACCACTTTGGCCTGTATGATGGATCTGCACTATTACCCGCTGGATGTGCAGAATTGCACTGTGGAGATTGAAAGCTGTGAGTTAGGTCGAATAATCCTATAAATTATAATCCCCATACTCAAATAACACCTATATAAAATATCCCCTGCATCAAATATCCCCTACATCAAATATCCCCTACATCAAATATCCCCTACATCAAATATCCCCTGCATCAAATATCCCCTACATCAAATATCCCCTACATCAAATATCCCCTGCATCAAATATCCCCTACATCAAATATCCCCTAAATCAAATATCCCCTAATCAAATATCCCCTAACATCAAACATCCCCTAAATCAAATATCCCCTAACATCAATGTCCCCTACATCAAATATCCTTACATAAAACATCCCCTACATCAAATATCCCCTAAGTAAAATATCCCCTACATCAAATATCCCCCTAAGTAAAATATCCCCTACATCTAATATACCCGACACTAAATTTCCCCAACATTGAAACTCCCCACCCGCAGACGGCTACCCCACAGAGGACGTTACGATGCAGTGGAAAAACGGGCAGTCTGCAGTTGATGGGGCTGACAGAGTGAAAATGCCGCAATTCACTTTGGAACATTTCGAAGTCGGCACAACAACCATCTCTTTGTCAACGGGTGAGCGCCAACCATTCTAAAAATAGATCAACCCAGTATTATGGAACATTTTGGTCAATTAGCAGTAAAAAAAAACTGCCTTTGGGGTCATGCAAGAGGAAGTACTTGAGTCTAGTTGATTTATTAATCAGCAGCCAAAATGACTCCCTGAATTGGGGAAGTTTGTGTTCTATAATTAGAGATCCAGTTCCCCCTGACAACCAGTTCCATATATGGCCTCCAATTTCAGGTGCCTACCAGCGATTGTCGCTGGTGTTCCGACTGCGCAGGAATGTTGGCTTCTTTGTGTTTCAAACCTACCTGCCCTCCATACTCATTGTCATGCTGTCCTGGGTGTCCTTTTGGATCAACCACGAGGCAACATCCGCCAGGGTTGCTCTGGGTGAGCTGTCAATTATCTGACGTCCTCATTGTCAATCTGTCATCCTGAATATCGATCTGACATCCTCATAATCAATCTGACATCCTCATTGTCAATCTGTCATTCTGAATATCGATCTGACATCCTCATTATCAATCTGACATCCTCATTATCAATCTGACATCCTCATAATCAATCTGACATCCTCATAATCAATCTGACATCTTCATTGTCAATCTGTCATCCTGAATATCGATCTGACATCCTCATTATCAATCTGACATCCTCATTATCAATCTGACATCCTCATAATCAATCTGACATCTTCATTATCAATCTGTCATTCTGAATATCGATCTGACATCCTCATAATCAATCTGACATCCTCATTATCAATCTGTCATTCTGAATATCGATCTGACATCCTCATAATCAATCTGACATCCTCATTATCAATCTGTCATTCTGAATATCGATCTGACATCCTCATTATCAATCTGACATCCTCATTATCAATCTGTCATTCTGAATATCGATCTGACATCCTCATAATCAATCTGACATCCTCATTATCAATCTGACTTTCTCATTAGCCATCTGACATCCTCATTATCAATCTGACATCCTCATTGGCAATCTGACACATCCTCTCATTATCAATCTGACATCCTCATTATCAATCTGACGTCCTCATTATCAGTTGAAATCTTCATTATCAATCAGACATTCTCAATATGTACATCAATATGACATTCTGATTAAGCTATCTTATTCCAAAATATCTCAATAAAGCATCTTACCTGAACCGCCACCGCTCAGGCATCACAACCGTGCTCACCATGACAACCATAAGCACCGGCGTGAGATCCTCGCTACCTCGCATAAGCTACGTGAAAGCTATAGACATCTACCTGGTCATGTGCTTTGTGTTCGTGTTCGCCGCGTTGCTCGAGTACGCCATGGTCAACTACACCTACTGGGGCGCCAGGGCCAAGCGGAAGGCCAAACGATTGAAAGATGGAGAAGAGAATCTGGCAAATACCAGCTTTATGGATAATTCGGTAACTACATGTATTTTTTTCACTTCTATAACCATCATTGATAGCAATTACTGATCACTGATAAGGCACTGATAGCAGTCATTGATAACAGTCACTGATAACAGTCACTGATAGCAGTCATTGATGATTTTGACCTGCCTGTATCACACCGCACCGCAGTACTTCGCGGGCAATTTCGACCGAGCAGCACCGCCTCAGCACCGATTGTCTCCCATTATTGGGATTCGAGCGAGTGGTCTGCGCCAGCAGCAGCTCAATGATACTTCAGCAGTAGAATCTGGAGCAGCAGCATCAGCAAACGCTTCTGAAGGCGAACCAACCGGACATTCTTCAGACGATAACGGAGTTGAATCTGCAGCCGACCCGCCCGCTCAGGTGTACCCCAGACAGCCGCCAGCAATCCCCATGTACCCACCAATGAGTCCCCACCTGCCGTATATCAGCCGGCCCAGTTACCTGTTCGGAAGCAGTTATCACCATCACGGATTCCGGTCCCAGCTGCGTCACAGGCGTCATCACCAATCGTCAGCTGGCAACCACCTGCACCAGCAGCAGGCACAGATGTACAGCTTGAACTCACAAAGCCATCACTGCTCCAGCTATCAGCAGGCTAAACGACGCTACCGTCTAATGAGCAACATTCGACAGAGGGCCAAACATATTCGCAATCAAATACCAAGGATCAAGGATGTGAACAAGATTGACAAATATTCAAGGCTGGCTTTTCCGTCGCTGTTTGTACTTTTCAATTTGTGCTACTGGTGCTTTTACTTGCTGACTGGCTGACTGACTGCATGTACTTGTACTAGACTTTTGAATTATGAAATAATGCCATGCTATGCATATGGTAAGGCGCCTAAATGGGATCTTATATGGTGGGACTAAAATTGGATCTTAAAGTGGAACTAAAATGGGATTTTAAAGTGGAATTAAAATGGGATCTTGCAATGAGACTAAAATGGGATCTTACACTGGGACTAAAATGGGATCTTACAGTGGGACTAAAATGGGATCTTACAGTGGGATTAAAATGGGATCTTACAGTGGGACTAAAATGGGATCTTAAAGTGGAACTGAAATGGGATTTTAAAGTGGAAATAATATGGGATCTTAAACTGAGACAAAATTGGAATCTTAGAGTGGGACTAAAATGGGATCTTAAACTGAGACTAAAATGGGATCTTAAACTGATCAGACTAAAATGGAATCTTAAACTGATCAGACTAAAATGGGATCTTAAACTGGGACTAAAATGAGATCTTAAACTGATCAGACTAAAATGGGATCTTAAACTGGGACTAAAATGGGATCTTAAACTGAGACTTAACTGCGATCTTAAAGTGGCATTACAATCTATTATTATTTTATAACATGTCCTTGGACCCCAAACGAGCTTGGCAATGTTTTGCAACAAAATCAATCAATCATACAAGCGCGTAATTTACGAATAATGTGTCGCAAAATTTAGTGTTAATAATTAAAACATGTTAATTCCGTAGCTACATTTTTTTCTATCTGATCAGTCTCTTGAACTCATCTGGCACATGAAATGTACATACATGCCCATTGCTCCATTCAGTTAATTCAGCATGCAGTTAATGGTTTAAGTATGTTATATAATGCGATTTTACAAAACTTTGGCTCTGTCTGCAGAAAACTTGATTTACGATTTTTAAAAAAATCATTTAAAAGTCATGTACTACTGTATCAAGCAAATGCGCAAACACACTACTAAACTGCAGTTTGCTAAATAAGTAGAACAGCTTGTGTGCGATGTAATAAAACGAACGCCACAGTTGAATAAAAAGCATGACTAAAAATACAAAGTACACCTAGAATGTTCATGCTCAAATAATATATTTTACTCACGGATGGATAATAGTAGTGCATGCTTGCTTTCATGTACATGTACATGTATTTTTTGGCTTTAATTTATAATTTACACGTTACTCGTAACACAAAAGGTCAAGCACAAACTACCCAAAGTGCCTGACGAGTATACAAGCGACACTTAAGGCTGAGACCCCACAGACATCTGACGGGTACCACTGACATTTGAATCCAATGCCTAACAGGAACCACTGATATCTGACACCAAATGCCTAACAGGTACCACTGATATCTGACACCCAATGTCTGACAGGTACCACTGATATCTGACACCCAATGCCTGACAGGTACCACTGATATCTGACACCCAATGCCTGACAGGTACCACTGATATCTGACACCAAATGCCTGACAGGTACCACTGATATCTGACACCCAATGCCTGACAGGTACCACTGATATCTGACACCCAATGCCTGACAGGTACCACTGATATCTGACACCCACTGTCTGACAGGTACCACTGATATCTGACACCCAATGCCTGACAGGTACCACTGATATCTGACACTAATGTCTGACAGGTACCACTGATATCTGACACCCAATGTCTGACAGGTACCACTGATATCTGACACCCAATGTCTGACAGGTACCACTGATATCTGACACCCAATGTCTGACAGGTACCACTGATATCTGACACCCAATGTCTGACAGGTACCACTGATATCTGACACCCAATGTCTGACAGGTACCACTGAAATCTGACACTAATGTCTGACAGGTACCACTGAAATCTGACATCAATGTCTGACAGGTACCACTGATATCTGACACTAATGTCTGACAGGTACCACTGATATCTGACACCCAATGTCTGACAGGTACCACTGATATCTGACACCCAATGTCTGACAGGTACCACTGAAATCTGACATCAATGTCTGACAGGTACCACTGATATCTGACACTAATGTCTGACAGGTACCACTGATATCTGACACCCAATGTCTGACAGGTACCACTGATATCTGACACCAATGTCTGACAGGTACCACTGATATCTGACACCAATGTCTGACAGGTACCACTGATATCTGACACCAATGTCTGACAGGTACCACTGAAATCTGACACTAATGTCTGACAGGTACCACTGAAATCTGACATCAATGTCTGACAGGTACCACTGATATCTGACACCAATGTCTGACAGTACCACTAAGATTTGTTGCAAAAAATAAGCAAGGCATCAATCAAGCAAGTAAAAAAATATTTTTTGAAACATTTTTTTCAATCCAAAAAGTCAACCAGAACCAGTTCACGCTAAAGTTCGGTTTTAAGCAACCGTCAGCGCGAGAAGTTCGTACCAGCTGATTGGCTTCTCAAACTTTAAACCGGGCGTAACTGGGGTTTTTTTATTATCCTCAAACTTGACTGTCAAAAAACAAAGAATGAGTTTATTTTATTTAATATGTTTATAGTGTTGTATAATTGATGTTCAACAGACTTCTTATAAATAGACATTAAATACAATTAAATAGTTTAGCATTCGAAACCAGAAAGATGGTACCATTAGTTTTTGAGTCTTCTCAAGCCGCTTCATTGATTTATGATTTATTAAAGTTTGACAATATATACCCGCTTATAATTGCGTGTGATAAACATGGGCATATGAATACATAATAACAATAAAGGACTGGGTGCGTTATAACAAATGCCAAAAGTTAGATTGGTTGCGAAAAAAATTGCTGCAATTGTTTTTTTTAATCAATTTTTATCTCTTCACTCCTAGACAAACAAAATTCGATAAAGGGGGAAAAATACAAGCCTAACATTTTTTGTTAAAACCTGTGCCTGTCTGTGAATGCTTCTGTACCTGCAGGGGACAAAAAGTGACAAAGGGAAACGCTGAGACAATAAGAGAGTTACCGAAAAGGGCATTTTTTGAGATGGAAGAAGAAACAACAATACACACACAGCACAAGACAGACAAACTGATTTTTTATAATTAGAAGTAGGAAGCGATTGTGTATTAAAATACAGTGTCTCCAATCGAATTAATTATTAATTGAATTCAGCTTCCCCCCACACACAAACAAGGTTAGACATAATAAATATTGGTCTCAAAACAAACACAAATAAATAAGTTGAGCTGAGCACAGAGCTCAGTCACCCATCAACCAGGCTGTTTAACACAATAACATTCATTAGCAGCTTATAGTTTATTTAATTAAATTTCCCAAATCCCCAGAGCACGGAGTGGTGATAAGGTCACTGCTCCTTCTCGTCAGCCTCCTTGGCGCCCTCCTTATTCTCTTCAGCCATCTTGCCGATGTACTCGTCCAGGATGTCGCGCACGCTGGCCCAGGACTTCTCCGGCACGGTGACAGCCGTACGGAAGTTGGCGCGCACTTCAGACAGGCGCAGGAACATGCCGCGCCTGTTGGCGCCAACGTCAAAGTAGAACATCTTGTTGTCTACGCGTAGCGACTTCGGGGCGGGTAGGCGCTCCACGCCCTCTGTGGGTTTGGGAGATTGGGAAAGAGAGGGGGGGCGTGAAATTCTTAGAAATGGGATGTTTATATTAAAGGGGACGAGTATCTTAGAAAAAAACAGATGTTTCTTAGAAAATCTTGAAGATTTGATTCTTGGAAAATAGCAATGCGATTCTGGGAAAATAGCAATGCAATTCTTGGAAAATAGCAATGCGATTCTTGGAAAATAGCAATGCGATTCTTGGAAACTGGCAATGCGATTCTTGGAAACTGGCAATGCGATTCTTGGAAACTGGCAATGCGATTCTTGGAAACTGCCAATGCGATTCTTGGAAACTGGCAATGCGATTCTTGGAAACTGGCAATGCGATTCTTGGAAACTGCCAATGCGATTCTTGGAAACTGGCAATGCGATTCTTGGAAACTGGCAATGCGATTCTTGGAAACTGCCAATGCGATTCTTGGAAACTGGCAATGCGATTCTTGAAAACTGGCAATGCGATTCTTGAAAACTGCCAATGCGATTCTTGGAAACTGGCAATGTGATTCTTGGAAACTGGCAATGCGATTCTTGGAAACTGGCAATGCGATTCTTGGAAACTGGCAATGCGATTCTTGGAAAACAGCAATGTGATTCTTGGAAACTGCCAATGCGATTCTTGGAAACTGCCAATGCGATTCTTGGAAAACAGCAATGTGGTTCTTGGAAACTGCCAATGCGATTCTTGGAAACTGGCAATGCGATTTTTGGAAACTGCCAATGCGATTCTTGGAAACTGCCAATGCGATTCTTGGAAAACAGCAATGTGGTTCTTGGAAACTGCCAATGCGATTCTTGGAAACTGGCAATGCGATTCTTGGAAACTGCCAATGCGATTCTTGGAAAACAGCAATGCGATTCTTGGAAACTGCCAATGCGATTCTTGGAAACTGCCAATGCGATTCTTGGAAAACAGCAATGTGATTCTTGGAAAATGTCAAAGCGATTCTTGAAAATCGTCAATGTGATTCTTAAAAAATGGTAATGTAATTCTTGGAAAACGACAATGCGATTCTTGGAAAATGGCAATGTGATTGTTGGAGACTGGCAATGTGATTCTTGGAAATTAGCAACGTAACAATTGTTAAATAACAAAATGCACGATACGTATTAATTTTTAAAAAAGGTGAAGACACAATATTTTTAAGAAAACAAAAAATCCTTTAAATGGCCTTCAAATGATAACTATTTCTAAAATTAATTAGTATATCAAATCAGGCTTAAGGCCAAAAAAAAACTTTCAGTGAACAACTTGATGTATACACAGTCTCGAGAATTTTCAGCTTACTACTCATAATACAATAGAAACTTTTCTTTCAAATATTTTCTTAAATTGAGCGCTAAACCGAAATTTAACCATCTTTTTAGTCTAAGGTTTGCCAGACTTTAATGAAGTGCAAATTTTCGGTTTAGCAGATTTCCCTCCCTCCCTCACCAGCCATATCATCGGTGCCGCACTCCTCCATGAGCTCCACCAGACGGTCTCGCATGTCCTCGAGGCCCTGTACAGGCACAGCAATCTGGTTGCGCATCCCAGACGGCGACACCTGCTGAGCGATGCGCAGAAATTTGCCGCGCTGATTCTCTTTCAGGTCGAGAAAGTAGCGCCGGTTCTCACGGACGATGGTCTCCGATCGAAATTTGAAAGCATGCTGATCGCCTCCATCAGTGGCGCCAGAATCCGTCTGCTTGTGATATTTGATCAGCTCGTCCAGCTTCTCCCGAAACTCCGTTGTAGTGCTCATGCCCATCAGGATCCGGCTCTTCTGCCCGCTGGCCCCAACTTCGGCTATTTTCAGAAATCGGCCCCTACGATTCTGCTTCACGTCCAGATAGAACCGCTTGGCTTGCATCTGCGGCGGCGGGTTATTAAGGTAGCAGGTGCGAGATTAGAGGTTAAAATTGGGATATCTATTCTTCCTGATACTGAAATCCCGGAATCTGTTTTCTAAAATCCCCATTCCAATTGTAATCCCGATCCCAATTGCAATCCTGATTCTAAATGTAATCCCGATCCCAATGGTAATCCCGATCCCAAATGTAATACCGATCCCAAATGTAATCCCGATCCCAAATGTAATCCCCATCCCAAATGTAATCTCGATCCCAAATGTAATCCCCATCCCAAATGTAACCCCGATCCCAAATGTAATCTCCATCCCAAATGTAATCCCGACTCCAGTTTTAATCCCCAACGTAAGTGTAATCCTGATCCCAATCCAGATCACTAAAACCCCGATTCCAATCTCAAAACTGTCAGGTTCCGATCCCAACTCTATATAATATCTGCTAAATATGAGTCATCTGTAAACGAGGAGTCTGACAGGTTTTTTCAATTTTAATAAAACTTCAATAACGTCAAGCTGCAGATCAAGATGAGAACCCTGAATTACTATGATCGGGAAGGTACACTCTGTTAGGGCAATACTAATAGATATTAAAAAACATTAATAACTCATTTACCTGCACATTCCTAGAAGCAATCTCTTTCTCGGCATTGACCGAGTCGCCATCTCTGGCATCTCTGCCGCTGTTGTACATGTTCAATAGCCGATTGTAATTCAAATAGTAAGTAGAGCTCTCCTTTCGCTCGCAAGCAGGCAAACTAATCAATCAATCAGCCAACTGTTTAGCAACGAAACCGACCAGCCCTGTGAAATAGGTTTACACAAAAATATTAAATATAAACTCAAATTAATGTTACCAGTAACCTTGCAAAGATGCACTTTTAACATAGTTGACAGAGGAATCTTTATAGATATGATACATTAGACTTAAGTTTTCCATATAGAATCAAGTGTAAATTAATATTAAAAAATACACATTCATGAATGATAAAAATATTTTATACATTACTACTGTACATTACTTCCTTTAAATTTTTATAAAAAAATATAGCAGGAAACTAAAATAAAGAACAGCAAAAAAATAAACTCATCATTTTGGTAAAAGAAAAAAAAATAGTTAAACTTGCTTAATTTTAAATGATGACATTTAACTATTGTATTGAAGTAGCACTAATATTCTACTCATTTTTTCAGAAACTAAATTTGTGCAAGACACCTAATTAAGTTTTCTTTTGTTTTACTGTACAAATAAATAACCTAATTATTTTTTGTTATAAATATCAATGGAGTATTTCACAGATGCTTTGGCAGTAGTCTTCATTGATCAAGTTGAGAATGTGATCTACTAGGCCACTGCTGTCATGGATCTTATGGTGTCCTTACCTTGGCATGTTGCTTAACATTGCAGTTTATGTCATTTTAAAGAAGAAACTTGCCACTTTCAAACAATACCAAACTTGTGTCAATGCAACCTACCAAACGTCTGCTATAAGTGAAAGTAACACTATTTTCTAGGCACCCCTCATAAGAATTGTTCAAGAGGCTTTACTAAGAGTTGGAATTGAAAGCCTATGCAAAGAGATAGCGCTGTGACCCTCTAAACTATATCCAAGGAATGGTAGGATATATTTATTGAAGTTTTTAAGGTAAGAGTTCAAGAAAAAGCTGGAAAAACCCTCTAGAAATGTATTGGTTATAATTTTAATTATAAAATTTGTAGTGTTTTTGCACTACAAAGGTAGGCCAATTTGTTAGCAGACTCAAGTTGGTATTGCCATTTTCTTTGAAGGCAGTTGTTATTTATTTTAGTTTTACTGTCCTGATGATTAGAGTAAAACATATATAGGTAAAGCATATGATACCTGCATATAAGGATAATAACACTAGTAGAAAATCTGTGCTATCAATGAATACATTTGGATACAAAGCTTGTCATGACATAGAGCCAATAATATTATACAGAAAGGTTAGATAGGTTGATCAAAATTTTAGAATACTTCAGGCTATGTACATTTGTATCTATAAGCTCTATATATTAAGAAATTGAATCCTAATTTAAATATATAACTTATATACAGTAGCGTGGGCATTTTTTAGGGCTGTTCTAAAGACTGCACTCTATTTGGATCTTAGAATAGACTCTGTCTCCAATTTGCTCATTAGCCCCTAGCTCATTTTGCTCTAAACTGTACATTGACATTTCAACCCATTTAGCTAGCTATTCATCAGGTCCACTTTTTAACAATTGTCTATTTAATTTTATATATAGTTTCATTTGCAAAAAATTAATTTGGTACATCCAAATGACCTATATCAATTGAAACATGTTGAAAACAGAAAAAATATCTACAATATCAAAAATGTTTTTTTGTTTGGAAAAGCTAGTTTTTACGAAATGTGTTGCATATATTAATATTTGTATTGGCATTTTAAATCTTTCTATTTATTAAAACAACAACTCTATCTACAGTTCTTCTATAACCAAATTTTTCTTATATCTATATCCATAGCCATATCTCAAAATTTTTCCTGTAGCCTATGTCTATATACATATCTATAGCTAATAAACTTTCCATAACTGTTATACAATGCCAAGGCCTGGACCCTGATAGATACCTTAGAGAAATAGCTGAATACTACACATGTAGCCATGATATGTACAGAATTTGGAGTATGCAACAGTCTAGTGGCATCAAAACTCTCTGTTGCTTAAGTCTTCAAATCTTTGCAAGGACTTAAAGCTCTTTGAAAGTGATAAAATGTTAATCTGAACTTTAGCCTTAACCACCCAATCACAATGCGGACATGGCATTAAAAATCTATGTTGATGCTTAAGTCCTAAATTCCAGGGACTTGAGGATTCTCCTCACTTTAAAACTAGCAACATTCATTTATTCCTATAATCCTACACCCATTAAATCAATAGCTCTAATGGTCTTAAGTCCCAGTTGAGTGGTATTATTAGATATAGGAATATAGGAGATATAGGAACCATATCAGTACTCATATACTTTGCCAAAAAACCTCCATATCTGTAACTTCCTATGGCTAAATAGGCTTCCTATAGGCTTTTAAAAACAAATTAATCATACCAAAGTTTATATTTGTAGGCCTAGCAGGCTATCAACAAATTTAATTGTAGAAACTAAGACCTTAGAGATAAGGAATTCAATAAAGGTATTATGACATGCCAATCTATAGTTTGGAAGGCAACATATATGCTTAGATTTCCTGGCATATAACAAGGCTACTTGCTATTTTTAGTATATATCAGTATACATCCTAGCATATATAATGTCAGTAGAAACACTGATGAGTGGCACATTTTTTAGTCTCATGCCTTGGCATATAAATGAGGTCCTGTACTTGTATCCCTCACTGGAGCTGGCATATACTAATACATAATCCAAACTATGGATGCTCCATAGTCAAAATCATGACTTGCCTGTGCTAGAATAAATCCTATCAAAAAGTTTGCTTCTGCTATGTGTTAAAACTTTTTTGAAAGAAACACAAAAATCAATATTTTTACTAGCCATACAAAAAAACTAGATGGGCCACTCAGCACACACTCAGTCTTGCATCATCTTGCAGGAGGGTCTTCCATACATCTTACTAGAATTGGACGGCAGCTACAAGAAGGGCACAGCGAACCATTGCCATATACCACAACATCAAGCAGCCAATAGATTGAAGCTGAGAACAATAGTGAAGGAGCATGCTCACCGTAAAATCTTCACCTCGGCTACGCAGATTGCCAAGGACAAATTGTTGCAAACTGCTACAACATCTTGTTCCCCTGGCTCGACCCCACATCTTTGTTGTTGACTTTGAGGCTGCCATGTGGAGAGCGGTGCATAGGTCTTCCTAGAGTCTTCTTTTTGTGGCTGCGCATTCCATTATACCTAGACTGTGTGGCGGCATATTCAGGCCATTGGACTCCAATAGGCATATGTAAATGATATGGGTACACAGAGCTTGTCGTAAGCTCATGGGTTTGCCATTCCTGCCTGATGGACACATCGTACAAGCATTCTATGAGCTGCGTGCAAGTGTAGATTCGGAGCGACTGCAGCAATTATATGACTATGTGCAGTCAACTTGGATCTGAAGCAGCATCTGGACCACTGTGGAGCTATCGGTCTATCGTCATACAATATGCACTAACAACAATACAGAGGGCTGGCACCGCAAGCTGAACCACTGAGCACAGGCTATATTCCTACATTAATTGTCACCAAATTTGCTTTTGCCAAATTAGTCCATTGTGAATCTTTGTCACCAAATTTGTTTGTCACCGAACTGGTCAGCACCTGATTGAAATGACCAACCAAATCATTCTTTCATCAAAATGACAAGTTTAGAAAACTATAACACTAACAAAAATTTCTTTTTAAAATTGGCTAAAATAATATTTGGCTTTTAATAAGGGTACCCAGTAAAATGCGGAATCCGCAACAGAATCGGAATGGAATAGTACGGTAAAACGCGGAATCCGCAGGGGAATGGTAAACTGCGGAACGAAGTGCGGATTCCGCATATTAAAGTAAAACGCGGAATGCGAAATGAAAAAAGTAAAATGCGGAATGAAAACTAACTGAATTATACTTTTATTCATCACCTTTAAAAAAACATCTGAAATTTATGTACATTTTTGCTGAACAAATTGTTTTTCATTGTCACTATGACACTCAAATCAAATCTGTTGATCTTCCCTTAGCAAAATCCTCAGCAGAATGGTTAAGATACAGTAATTTTCGGAATGAAGATAGAGCTTTGGCAACTTATTTAAGGTAAATTCATACTCTGGAAGCGAAAGTGCATACTACGTACAATTTTTATATTTAATGTATTTCAAAAGTGCCCGCTGACATGTGGCGAGAAGTCATCCTACATCCTATTGCTGTCAAAAAAATCGTAGCATTAAATGTGCATTTCTAAAAAAAAAATTATATCCAAAACTTTAGGACAAGATAGATTTTAGCAAAGCTAAAATTACAATTTGCAAGACGCTTTTACGTTTTTAGTGTCAAGAAAGGCAATAAATAGTACAAGGAAGCATGGAAAGTCAGATCAGTCAGATCAGTATGGAAGGTCAGTACCCTCTGGGAAAATCGCCGGCAAATCGCAAGCGAATTGTCAGCGAGACAGCGAAGTAGTGGCAACATTTTTTTTTCTTCATTTCCCATATAGAACGTTTCAAAAAGCTGTGTTTGTCTGGAACTTTTCTTCCTGCAACATAAAACATAGTTTTTCCACCTCGGTCGCATTGGCGAATCGTCAGCGGAACATTAGCGAAGTTTCGCCAGCAACTTTTTGCCAGCGACGGGACAGCGAATCGCTAACGAATAAGTGCTTGATTATTTATTATTGGGGCTCTATTTTGCTAGTAAATATAAGAAAATGTATAAAATTATTTGATTTCTCACTTGCATAACAATCCCTTCATTCTATTCTATCGAATTAACCACTGCTTGGGGGTATGAATCAGATAATGAATCAGACTTCTCTAGGCAATAGAAAGTTAGGTATAACGAGTGGATCGAACTCCTCCACTGGAGGACAAACCCAAGAAATTCGACTCCCCGAATTTTAATGTTGATGCAGTGTTTGAATCGCGAAGTCAAGTCATAGTATGGAAATTATCAATCTGGGCATACATTTATATTTATAGTTGCACATTGGGTTCCGGAGTAACTATTACAAAAAATGGGCATTGTTTTTATCGCAACCTTTTTGTTAACTTTATTGATCTATGCCTGCAAATAGTGCTTACTTCTAAGGACACAAATCAATTGGCCGATCTTTTTGCCTTGTTTAAATACTTATTTTTCAACAATGGCCAACAGGAGCCATTCAAATGTGTTTGCGCTCATTCCGTCGTAACTAGACAAAATCTATATAATGGGACGCTTAAAATGTTTTCTTTATTGATACAATACCATTTGAAGCTGTCTAGCTTTACTGTAGCTAGCTACACCATTTTTGTTAGCTAGCTGTGGATGTCTAGCTTTACAGGATCTAATTAAGCAGACGAGCCTCTTTTTCCAATTACAGTGTAGCACTGAATTAAATATACCTATGCTAACCTGTGCTAAATTTACTGTCCATTCCATTTAAATTGTCAAAAAGGATCTAGTCTATAAACGTGGGTTGGTCGCTTTCTAGTTTCTTTTAGTTGGACCCTTGTCAGCAGCCTCCTAACTCGTGCACCAATCAAATTTGCAATGCGCTTTTTTATTAGTTATTTAGTTTGTTGTCGACGTTTAACTAGTAATTACAGACTGCAGTCTTTTAGAGTTGGGTGAGGGAACTGAAATTGAAGCCAAGCTGATTATGCTTGTGACTGATTAAAGCCTATGGCTGCTGTTCAACTGCTGGGCTGTTGTTTTGGGTCATAGTCACATAGAGGCTCTACCCGCACACCCGTAAAGCGGGTTGTTGTCACCTGTAAACCCTTTTCGGAACTTAATCTCGTGGGCTTTGTCCACAGAAAAGTTAATGCATAAATTCAATCAAACAGTACATTTAGAAAATTAGCTGTTAATAGTTGGTCGCATCAAAAAGGATGTCCAGGAAAGGGTTTTGCTTGTATGTTAGGTTCCTTTGTAGCACATTTTGGCACTTGGAAATCAAGCCAGGTCCATGCATAAGCACTTTTTAATATCATGATATATTGTGATAAACTGGCGCGGAAGCCTAGCGCAAGTGAGCATCATGGTAACACTTCCGAATGCATTTGCAAGATAGGCAAATGGAATATTTAAACATTTCTTACAAATAAATTTATTTCTGTATTTTTAGCGTATACTTATTTCCGAAAACTGCACAATATGTTGTTAATATACATTCCGATGATAGAAACTTTATTTGACACTACAAAAAATCAGCATCTAAATAAATTAAGCTATATATACATGTAGCCCATAATCAGGAAGGTGTCCAGTGTACGCCAGAATGAAAATTAAGAAAAAATGTTGTGTACGCCAAAATTGAAAAGCCCTAAAAAGCGCTTTTTGACGTACGCCAAAATTGAATAGCCCAAAAAAGCGTACGCCAAACTTGAGGACCCAAAAAAACTGCAAATGCGCGAAATTTGCAACTTAAATCTTAACTTACCTGTATGTCATCTGTTGTAACGTGAAGAAATCTAAAATACTAAAGTAATTATTGTACAGAATTAGTTAATAAGTTAAAATAAATAACTGACTTACAGAAAACTTTAGTAAAGTTTTGTTAACAATAAATTAGATTCAAAATTTACGTAATTTCAGCGTTTTAAAGATAAAAATAGATTTAGGCCTACCATTTCACTAAAATTGAACGATATACAATACTTTGTCGAAGTAATTGGGTTGTTTGCAGGTTTTTTAAACGTTTGTTCTTATGCCAATCACATGCAAATATTGTAGGCCGATTTTTGGACAGATTTTTGCATGCGAAAACTGTGTTGTGTACGCCAAGAACTCTGTACGCCATTTTTCGGACTGCGTGTACGCGAAACTGTACGCCATTTTTTTGGGGGGGGGGCTGATGTACGCCGGAAAATTCCGGCATACAGACACCTTCCTGACTATGGCATGTAGCTAGATAGTTATTTGTAGTCTTTAGTACATGTTGATGTTGATGAATAAAAGTATAATTCAGTTAGTTTTCATTCCGCATTTTACTTTTTTCATTTTCGCATTCCGCGTTTTAATCCACACTTCATTCTGCAGTTTACCATTCCGCTGCGGATTCCGCATTTTACCATACTATTCCATTCCGATTCCGTTGCGGATTCCGCATTTTACCGGGTACCTTTAATAAGTTTCAGAACTACTAAGTTCTAGCATAAAATTAAAGTCATTTTAAAATACAACAAGAAAATGAATTATTTATTTTAACCAATCATTTTAACCAGACATACTTAAAAATTTGACAAAATTTTCTCTTTTTACTTTTGACCTTGTCCTGTTGTCCTTGCTTAGGCCTACTAGGCCTATATTAGATGTGGGGTTTCTCAACATAACATAGGGGCCTATATTCCAACAGACATTTAATATGATGTCCGTGTATTGAATCTTAATTACCTAAATTTCGCAAAGTTTTTTGTCTGTCTTAAAAGTCTGTTCAGAACTAGTACACTGACCTAAGCCAAATTCAAATTCAAATGCATTTTACAGCGATCACTGATCAGCTTAGGCCCCTAATAGGCCTATAAAATTATTGTCGTATTGAGAATTAATAAAGTACCTACTAAGATATTTTCATTAAAAACACAAAAAACACGATTGCATTAAAAAATTGACGGCAGAAACAGAGACAACTCTTACCTTCTCAAGCTTCTCCAATCCAAATTTGCAACCCGCATAAGGAAAATCTGCGATGAAAGAGATTACTTTTTAAATTTGAAGAAAATCGTTAGTTAATTTCAAGCCGTCAACGCAATGCAATTTTATTTGTAGACTCAAAATGTTTTTTAGTAATTAACTGTGGATTGTTATATTGTATTAACTAAAGTTTTAGTTGAAAAGCTTCTCAGATTTTTTAGCATGCAAGAAAACCCTCATAAACTAAAATCTTCAATTTTTCTGAAACTTTTTTTTAATTGCTAAATTTTATTTGTTTATAACTATAACAAGTTCTTAGTACTTAAAAGCCTTAAGAAATTAAAAATAAAAGTATATCCATACGATTCTAATTTTATTGAACTTTTTAATTAAAAATAAAGCTTCAAAAGTCTTATCGATTTTCTTGATGAAAAGTGTTTAAATCGAAAATTCTTCCGTTCGACTTCACATTAAAGCATGGGTTAATATATACATGTAATTTATAGACTAGGTATTTTATTGGGTAGTTAGAATTAGGGTTGAACGAATGCAGTTATAAAATGAGTGGAAGCTTTTTAGTCCTATTTTGCTTGCTTCCTGCAGCTTTATCACGTAAGTTAATTTACTGTGCTTAAATATTACGTTTTTTCCACTTTTGGTTATTAATTTTGCATTAAAAAGCTCTTGATACAACTAGACGTTTATTGACCCTGCATGACAGTATTATGCGATGTCCCCTTTTTAAAGCTTCCTGGCTTTATTTCGAAGAGATTGTACCTGACATCCATGATGAATTTATGTTTTGCATCATTATTCTATTTAAAAAAGACGTCCACTTCAGTTGGCTTTACCATCATTAGTTGTCTAACATTACTTGATATAAAATATTTATACTTTTCGCCTGGAAAACGTTTTCTCCTGGTTTGATTTTTTTACCTTGTGGAGAAATTCTACAGTGCAATAAAGCAAGTTAGCACAAATCACTTTTATACTGTACCTCCACAATATACATGTACATGTAGAACTTTTTTGCACGCCTCTTTAAATTTCTGCACGGCTTGCTATGCAACGCTTGATATTGGATTTTTTCCAGAGAATGAGCTGTTTTTGCTCAGCTCTGAGGCGGCTTGTCTCGTTTATTTCTTCTACTAGTCAAGGACCCGGAAACTAATAAATCGGACTTGAGTTTCTGACTTGAGGCGTCTGCAGTGCTCTATTGCTCTCAACTGGACCGCATCATTGTGTTTCTGTACCTATTCTATTCTCAATGCTATTCTCAATTAACAACAAAACCATAAACTTTACTTGCTAGCTTATAAAATAAGTTTGAATATTTTTTATTCTTTTTATTTTATTATAAGGCTCTATTTCTCATTTGAGAACCTGATCGAGGTTTAGTTTTAAGTCAATATTATCACGATGCAGAATGCAGTATGCATGGTTTTTGCTGTATTTATTACTTTATTTCTGCTTGCTGCTAAAACGAGACATGTGTATATCGTTTCCGTGACCGAATCATCACAGCAAATTGAAAAAATGAAAACAACCATGCAAGTATTAGTTGCAAGTATAACTTTTACAACCAATATTTACGCAAATTCAGAGCGATGCGATCTTTTCCCGCTGATTCCGCTCGGACTGACCGACGTACACAACGGCATCCCTGACGATCAGATCACCGCCTCGTCGTTCATGAACGCTCAGACACGAGCTTCATTTGGACGGTTGCACTACGCAGATGGTGAAGTCAAGCAGCTCTTTGCTTAATTGATTCGGTTTTAATAGCTACTCACATTAACGCATTCGAAACCCATCCATTCAGGCTTCCTGTTCTTCCGAAATCGAGTCGGTGCGGGAGCGTGGATCGCTGGCGACCAGAACACAAACCAGTGGCTGCAGATTGACCTAGGCGAGCGCCACGTGCTCACTGGGGTGGCCACTCAGGGCCGCAAAGGTGGTCGCGAATGGGTGATGGACTACCTGGTGCAATACGCTGACGACGACCTGCCGCGGAATTGGCTGTTCTACCGAGACGAATACGGCTCGCCCTACCTGTTCGAAGGCAACATCGATGACCATGGTGTAGCAGAGAATCGCTTCTCCTATCCCATTGTGGCCCGCTACGTTCGCATCAATCCGCAGCGCTGGCACAATCTGATCTCGATGCGAGCCGAACTGTACGGCTGCAAACTCGAGTCCTACATTGCCAGCTTCACTGGCAGCAGCCGGATCGAGTTGGACCTCAGCCACGGCGTGCAGACCGTCAACGATCGGATCCAGTTCCGGTTCCGTACTCAGGACACCAACGGCCTGATTCTGTACGCATCATCCGATCAAACTGACCACCTTGCTGTGGAGCTGTACCAGTCCAAACTGAGGATCAGCATTAACCTGGGTCGGACGCCTTCGCTATCAGGTGTGAACGAGGTTTTTGCTGGTTCGCTGCTTGACGATAACATGTGGCACGATGTGCTGATTGTTCGCGAGCAGAGAATGTTTAACATCAGCGTTGATCGAGTCAAAGTTTGGCTAGAGCTGCAGACAGAGTACATGCACCTGAATTTGAATGGAGCCATCTACTTAGGAGGAATGGATGTATTCACCAACAAGCCGGGCCTTCTAGTGCGCAAGAACTTCACGGGGTGTCTGGAGAATGTCTGGCTCAACGGTTTGAATCTCATCCGGGATGCCCGAACAACGCCTGACTCAGACAATGCCATAGAAGGATTTCAAACTATCGGAGAGGTTGGCTCCAGGTGTCCATTGAGTAGTGCAGTGACGGACGAGATCATAACTCTAGGCTCAGAGGACGCTTTTATCAAAGCGCTACGCGACGCAGGCAGTAGCCTGCAGACATCGTTGTACTTTAGAACATTTCAAAAGGACACGGTGCTGATCTATCACCCACTGCAGACGACGAACGGAGTAACAGACAAGTTTCTAGCCTTGGATATCAAAGAAAATGGAAACCTTGAGCTCGTGGTGCAGCTCAAAGACTCTGTAACCAAAGATATCAGCGTGGTGTACACCAATCTTGACCCAGATGCTACGCCTGACAATTTCGCTGACGGCCTGTGGCATTACGTCGATCTGTACGCATCCAGAAACTCCATTAAAGTTACAATCGACGGCACACTGTACTCAACTATTCAGCAGCTCAGTCTCAGTTTCAACACGCTAACCTACATCGGCTGGTCACCTGACCGACTCAGCCTCATCAACAAGAAGTGGAAAGCATTTCGCGGCTGTATCAAGCAGCTCAGCGTGCAGAGTCGAGCAGTGATCTATCGCGAGTTGGACCCTTTAAACAAGCAGGGCACGATTTTGAACGGCACCTGTGCTATGCGCGACCGCTGCATGCCAAATCCGTGCAAACGGGGTGCGCACTGCAGCCAGGACTGGGGCGAATTCTATTGCACCTGCCCGGAGGGCTACTCAGATAGCGCAGTCTGTCATCAGTCTACTCACTTCACTTCCTGCTCAGAGATGCAGCTGCTTTATCCCACTATCAGTGAGAAGAATGCGACAATCGATATCGATGGCTCGCAGATTTTGGAGCCGGTTCATGTCAATTGCATCTTTCGGGATGGAATTGTACGAACTCTGGTCAATCATACGGCTAGGCCTGACACTTCTGTGAGTGTTCTGTTAGTTCATCATTTCTATCAAATACTGTGACTATGTGCTAGTTTCACTCAGACACAGTTTAAGAATGTACTGGTAGCTCGATATATATGGGATTGATTTATTGTGCCAGAAGGTCCAGACTTGAGCATTCAAGTAGCCGCATGGACATAGCCAGGAAGCGCAAGGGGGGCACGGCTTTCTTAAAGGATGGGAAAAACCATGGCGCCTCTTTGGTGCTGTCATTAGTCCACTCACGTCCCATGGCGCCTCTTTGGTGCTGTCATTAGTCCACTCACGTCCCTTGGCGCCTCTTTGGTGCTGTCATTAGTCCACTCACGTCCCTTGGCGCCTCTTTGGTGCTGTCATTAGTCCACTCACGTCCCTTGGCGCCCCTTGGTGCTGGCGCCCCTTGGTGCTGGTGCCCCTTGGTGCTTGCGCCCCTGGGTGCTGGCGCCCCTTGGTGCTGGCGCCACTGTGGTGACTTTTACGATGGCGCTGTCGTCTCGCCCCAGCACTCCATAAATACGCTCCGCTCCCCTCAATAAAAATCCTGTTTAGGCGAATAGGGCCACTCTTGTCAATCCTGGCTTTCTGCTAGTTCGAAAGGCCACCTTTAGGATACTCGTACAATAGCAAAGTTTAAATTATTTACTCAAAAGCCAGCGGGATGGACAAACAATTTTGCCTCAATGCTGGTTGTGATACCCCAACACGTATCACTGGTCAAGAAATTTTGAAGTCTGACCTCACATTAAACTTTCGACAGGTAAACGGCTACCAACTGCCGGGCTCATTTATTTTCAACGTTGATTATCAAACTTCGACGTTGTCGCTGGCCGAACTGGTCCGTCGGAGCGTCAGCTGCCGTCAGATGATCAACTACAAATGCCGCAACACCCGCCTGCTCAGTCGGCCGACTTTGGGCGGGACAAACCTGGCCAACCGGGCCTGGTCCTGGTGGGTGTCCCGGCGCGGCCAGCCCCGCTTCTACTGGGGCGGCTCGGCGCCAGGAATTCAACGATGCGACTGCGGCGTAACTGGAACCTGTCAGAGAGGCGCCGTGTGCAACTGCGACAGCTTCTCTGAGGCGTCCGTGGACTTAGTTGAGTATCAGCAGGATACTGGGTATTTCACCTATAAGGAGGATCTGCCAGTTACTCAGCTGAGATTTGGTGATACCGGGTCCACCGCTGATAATAAGGAGGGTGAGTTGGTCTGGATTTGGTTCTTTGTTTGTCTCTCTCTGCTGTCTGGGTCCCTAAACACGCCAAAGATGTCCAAAGTACGCACTCCGATGCACCAAAGACAATGAGGGTTTTTTTACAGTACATCTGGAGTGCCAAGGTACTCTAGATACTACAGTGACAGACAGCTTTAAAGTACGCTAGAAACGCAATAAGTACATCTGGGACGCTTAAGATTACGGGAAGACACGGTAACTGTCTCAGATACACAAGAAGGTTTCACCGGGGTCACTCAAAGCACAACTGATGTGGTAGTAAGGATAACGTTAAACGCAACGTGAGCATTTTTAATTCGAGACAGGGAGCTCTGTGCACCCTGGCGCACTTTAAGCGACATTATCACATTGCTGTCACACTGTCAAACTGTCACATTGTCACATTAGTGGCATTACTGCCGACTCCCCTGAGCAGGCACACAAGCGCGCGGATACTTACGCAGTCACAGGCACACACTCACACAGGAGTGTACAGCGGTTCTAACTTTATTTATCGATAGGCATGTACACTTCACTGCGCCTAATTGCAAGGTTGGCCCTCAAGGCCGTTAATTGCACGAGCAGAGCCAAGCCGAGATTTCAATTGAGCCCCAAACTAATATGACTGCACTTGGAATCGAGCCTGGGCCGCTGGAATATCAAAGCACCATGCTAGACCACTGGGTTACAATCCCATTTAACTGCGCAAGCGAGCTTCATGATGACCCATTGACTCGGCTTTCCAATCCAGATCTCACACAATCATCCTGCATGCCTATCTTTTATCACCAGGCCAGTTCACCCTCGGTCCGCTCGAGTGCACAGGCGACAACCTGTTTGACAACACGGTGACATTCCGTAAAACCGACGCCACCATTGAAATGGAGCCAATCTACTCGGAGACTGAGCTGGACATCCGGTTTCTGTTCAAGACTACCCAGACTGACGCCGTCTTCTTCCAGATCAACGGCAACCGAACCGGTCACTTTATTGAGGCTCGTCTGAAGCGCGGCAGAGAAGTTCAATTCTCATTTAACGCCGGCTACGGTGTGCTGTCAATCAGCTCTGTGGCCTTCAGCAGCAACCCGGGGGAGAGTCAGGTCACTGTCATCTATAACGACAACGAATGGCATATTGTGCAATTCGAGCGCAATAGGAAAGAGTTTACGCTCAGGGTGGACCAGGTCTGTGCAGACTGCCACTGCCACTGGCTCTCTTGTAACTTTCGACTGTCTGACTCTCTTGATCTCCCTCTCTGACCTCTGACTCTCTTGATCTCCCTCTCTGACCTCTGACTCTCTTGATCTCCCTCTCTGTCTGACTCTCTCGATCTCCCTCTCTGACCTCTGACTCTCTTGATCTCCCTCTCTGACCTCTGACTCTCTTGATCTCCCTCTCTGACCTCTGACTCTCTGCGATCTCCCTCTCTGACCTCTGACTCTCTTGATCTCCCTCTCTGACCTCTGACTCTCTTGATCTCCCTCTCTGACCTCTGACTCTCTTGATCTCCCTCTCTGACCTCTGACTCTCTTGATCTCCCTCTCTGACCTCTGACTCTCTTGATCTCCCTCTCTGACCTCTGACTCTCTTGATCTCCCTCTCTGACCTCTGACTCTCTTGATCTCCCTCTCTGACCTCTGACTCTCTTGATCTCCCTCTCTGACCTCTGACTCTCTGCGATCTCCCTCTCTGTCTGACTCTCATCCTCTCTCTCTGTCTCTGACTCTCCCTCTCTGATGTCTGACTCTCCCAGATCTCCTTCTCTGCCTCTGACTCTCCCAAATCTCCCTCTCTGTCTCTGACTCTCTCCTATCTTCCTCTCAGTCTCTAATTCTCCCCGATCTCCCTCTCTCCCTCTCCAACTTCTGACTCTCCCCAATCTCCCTCTCTGCCTCTGACTCTCCCCGATCGCCCTCTCTGCCTCTGACTCTCCTCAATCTCCCTTTCTGCCTCTGACTCTCCCCGATCTCTCTTTCATACCTCTGACTCTCCCCGATCTCCCCCTTTAACTTCTGATTCTCCCATTTCTACCTCTCTGTCTCTCTTCATCTCCCTTCTAAAAACACTTGAAATATTGTCCAGATTTATTTATTGTTCGTTACTTACTAATAACAACATGTATGTCCGCTCGCATCCTTCAACCAGGACGAGACTCGCAGAGACCGGGAGCCCTCAGACCAGGCATTCCAGTTCTTGAAATTCAACAGTCCTCTATTTGTGGGAGCCACGCAGAATTTCAACGAAGGATATCTGGGGTGCCTGTCTAATCTGATGGTTAATGGCGTGATGCAGGTGCGTTTTTGTAGCTAACTAGCTGATAAACTTTTTTACATTTACCTTTGGTGTATACTCCTGTGAATCATAATCCCTACAATAAACACGGAACACTAATTAACACCAACAAACCAACTTTACTAGTATGTATCAACTTGATGCGTCAACTCCAACCCCAAGTAGTCACAACCCTAAACAATCCCAACCCCAAACAACTCCGACTCCACTCAACCCCAAACCCCGCACAACCCCAAACCCCACACAACCCCAAACCCCACACAACCCCAAACCCCACACAAACCCCAATCCCACACAACCCCAACCTCACACAACCCCTACCCCCACACAACCCCAAACCCCACACAACCCCAACCTCACACAACCCCAAACCCCACACAACCCCAAACCCCACACAACCCCAACCTCACACAACCCCAAACCCCACTCAACCCCAAACCCCACACAACCCCAAACCCCACACAACCCCAACCTCACACAACCCCAACCCCACAAAAACCAACCTCACACAACTTCAACCCCACACAAACCAACCCCACACAACCCAACCCTAAAAAATCTCTAATCCAAAACAACTCAAACCCCACACAACTCCAGTCCTAAATAACCCCAACCCCAAACAACCACACAGGACATCCGGGGCATGGTGGAGCGCGGTCTGGTCACGTACGGCGTCACCGCGGGCTGCCAGCCCCGTTGCCTGGACAACCCCTGCCTTAACCGAGGCGAATGCGTCGAGTACTACTCTCACTACTACTGTGAGTGCGGCCTGACCCCCTACCGGGGTTACATCTGCGGCAGGGAGGTCGGAGCCACCTTCAAGTCCAGCTCCGACCAGATCAGCATCGACTATTCGCAAAAATCCGCCGCAAAAGGAATCAACACGGTGGATGAATACATTCAAGTTGGATTTAAAACTCGGTCGAAGCTCGGAATTCTGATGCAGATTCGGAATCCCGATATACCCGAAAATAATCCCATTGAAGGGCCGAGGTTCGTATTCTTCTGCAGTTTAGTTAACATTGATTCATTTCCAAGGGTTAGTTTATCAAGCTCGACAAACACTTCTCAAAGTCGACACTTCTCAAGCTCGACACTTCTCAAGTCAAGCTCGACACTTCTCAAGTCAAGCTCGACACTTCTCAAGTCAAGCTCGACACTTCTCAAGTCAAGCTCGACACTTCTCAAGTCAAGCTCGACACTTCTCAAGTCAAGCTCGACACTTCTCAAGTCAAGCTCGACACTTCTCAAGTCAAGCTCGACACTTCTCAAGTCAAGCTCAACACTTCTCAAGTCAAGCTCGAAGCTTCTCAAACTCGACACTTCTCAAGTCAAGCTCGACACTTCTCAAGTCAAGCTCGACACTTCTCAAAACTCGACACTTCTCAAAGCTTGACACTTCTCAAACTCGAAGAGTAAAAATTGTTGATAATTAAATGAATTTCATTCATGCCGCTTCATATTACTAAGAGTAGGTGAAATATAAACAAACTAAACAAAACACATATTTTAGTAAGGAAACTTAACAACCCGCAGTGAGTCAATCATTGTTCGTTTAAACAATGCCGGCGGCATCACGGTGGAAATCAATGTCGGATTCCGCTGGCACGAGGTGACAACCAGCGGGCTGGACGTGGATCTGGCTAACGATCAGCATCACACGGTTATTGTGTACAGGACTAAGGCTGGCAGGCAGGTGAGCTTCGGGCATAGGGGGGGATGCATGGCCACTTTATTATGGCTGTATTTATTGCCAGTATTTAGGGTAACACGGAGAGAGTGGAGGGAGCGGGTGAGAGGGAGAAATTAACAGGGAGAGGGTGAGGGTTAGAGTGAGAGGGTGAGAGTGAGGGGAAAGGGAGAGAAAGACGGGGAGAATGTGAGAGGAACATGGAGGGAGGGGCAGGGAGAGAGTGACAGAGAGTGAAGGGCAGAGAGAGAGTGAAGGGCAGGGAGAGAGTGACAGGGAGAGAGTGAAGGGCAGGGAGAGAGTGACAGGGAGAGAGTGACAGGGAGAGAGTGACAGGGAGAGAGTGACAGGGAGAGAGTGACAGGGAGAGAGTGACAGGGAGAGAGTGACAGGGAGAGAGTGACAGGGAGAGAGTGACAGGGAGAGAGTGACAGGGAGAGAGTGACAGGGAGAGAGTGACAGGGAGAGAGTGACAGGGAGAGAGTGACAGGGAGAGAGTGACAGGGAGAGAGTGACAGGGAGAGAGTGACAGGGAGAGAGTGACAGGGAGAGAGTGACAGGGAGAGAGTGACAGGGAGAGAGTGACAGGGAAAGAGTGACAGGGAAAGAGTGAAGGGCAGGGAGAGAGTGACAGGGAGAGAGTGACAGGGAGAGAGTGACAGGGAGAGAGTGACAGGGAGAGAGTGACAGGGAAAGAGTGACAGGGAAAGAGTGAAGGGCAGGGAGAGAGTGACAGGGAGAGAGTGACAGGGAGAGAGTGACAGGGAGAGAGTGACAGGGAGAGAGTGACAGGGAGAGAGTGACAGGGAGAGAGTGACAGGGAGAGAGTGACAGGGAGAGAGTGACAGGGAGAGAGTGACAGGGAGAGAGTGACAGGGAGAGAGTGACAGGGAGAGAGTGACAGGGAGAGAGTGACAGGGAGAGAGTGACAGGGAGAGAGTGACAGGGAGAGAGTGACAGAGAGAGACGGAGAGGAAGAGACGGACAGGGAAACGGGGAAAGCTAGAGTATATTCAAGTAAACCAATAAAATAATCGCCCCTTTCCACTCGCACAGGTGAACATCAAGATAGACGACTACCCAGTGCAGTTCCACGACTTCTCGCCCATCCTGCACGAGACCTCGGACACTCGGCTGGACAACCCGGCCAGAATCTACATCGGCAGAAACAGCAGCATGCCTGCAGGATTCGAGGGCTGCATCTACAGGGCTCAGTTCAACAACTTCTTTCCGTTAAAGGCCGCGTTTCAGGAGCCAGCAAATGAGAGGGTGGCTGTGTCCTCCGGAGTTAAGGAGGACTATTGCGGGAATGAGGAGGTGAGAGGATTTAGCCTTGAATGCTTCAGGATAGTCCTCAATGCTTCAGGGATAGTCCTCAATGCTTCAGGGATAGCCTTAAATGCTTCAGGGGTAGTCCTCAATGCTTCAGGGATAGTCCTCAATGCTTCAGGATAGTCCTCAATGCTTCAGGGATAGTCCTAAATACTTCAGGGATAGTCCTCAATGCTTCAGGATAGTCCTAAATACTTCAGGATAGTCCTAAATACTTCAGGATAGTCCTCAATGCTTCAGGATAGTCCTCAATGCTTCAGGGATAGTCCTCAATGCTTCAGGATAGTCCTCAATGCTTCAGGGATAGTCCTAAATGCTTCAGGATAGTCTTCAATGCTTCAGGGATAGTCCTCAATGCTTCAGGATAGTCCTCAATGCTTCAGGATAGTCCTCAATGCTTCAGGATAGTCCTCAATGCTTCAGGATAGTCCTCAATGCTTCAGGGATAGTCCTCAATGCTTCAGGGATAGCCTTAAATGCTTCAGGGGTAGTCCTCAATGCTTCAGGGATAGTCCTCAATGCTTCAGGATAGTCCTAAATGCTTCAGGATAGTCCTCAATGCTTCAGGGATAGTCCTAAATACTTCAGGGATAGTCCTCAATGCTTCAGGATAGTCCTAAATACTTCAGGATAGTTCTAAATACTTTAGGATAGTCCTCAATGCTTCAGGATAGTCCTCAATGCTTCAGGGATAGTCCTCAATGCTTCAGGATAGTCCTCAATGCTTCAGGGATAGTCCTAAATGCTTCAGGATAGTCTTCAATGCTTCAGGGATAGTCCTCAATGCTTCAGGATAGTCCTCAATGCTTCAGGATAGTCCTCAATGCTTCAGGGATAGTCCTAAATGCTTCAGGATAGTCTTCAATGCTTCAGGGATAGTCCTCAATGCTTCAGGATAGTCCTCAATGCTTCAGGATAGTCCTCAATGCTTCAGGATAGTCCTCAATGCTTCAGGGATAGTCCTCAATGCTTCAGGATAGTCCTCAATGCTTCAGGGATAGTCCTCAATGCTTCAGGATAGTCCTCAATGCTTCAGGGATAGTCCTCAATGCTTCAGGATAGTCCTAAATACTTCAGGGGTAGTCCTCAATGCTTCAATTCTGTGATTTCTTCAGGATAGTCTATGATTGCTTCACGATAGTCCGTGATTTTACTTCAGGATAGTCTGTGATGTTGCTTCAGGATAGTCTGTGATGTTGCTTCAGGATAGACTGTGCTGTTGCTTCAGGATAGTCTGTGTTGTTGCTTCAGGATAGACTGTGCTGTTGCTTCAGGATAGTCTGTGCTGTTGCTTCAGGATAGTCTGTGATGTTGTTTCAGGATAGTCTGTGATGTTGCTTCAGGATAGTCTGTGATTTCGTTATCCTTTCATGCAATGGCAACCCCAACACCCGATTCAGGTGCTGCCCATCGCAGACCCGGCAGAAATCCGTCCCTACCCGACCATCCCGCCAAACCTGTCCTTTGTCCGACCGGAAGAGATCCAACAGCGCAACCAGACAATCGTGGTGCTGGTCTCAATCAGCTGTTTCGCCCTGCTCACACTGCTATTCGTTGCCTGCTTCATGCGCAATTACACCTTCGAGCGGGGCGACTACGAGACCAAGGAGGCTGGCGACGGGATCCTAGATGAAGATGATGCTGATGCAGCGCTTCAACGACAAGGCGGAGCTCTGCCAGCGGTTCGCGGCAAAGAGTGGTGGCTGTGAACTCAGAACCTAAATGAATGTTTGGACCCCTGCCAAGTTTATTTAAAGTTCTACTCGAAATCTGATAAATTTCTTCGATAAAAACGTCTTTTTGATTGATAAAGTGGTACAAAACGGTATTTCTCTGAATCAGTCCAATCGCCATGTTGAAATTCCATGGCTCACACTTGCAAGTGCAATATTTTTCCATTTTTTGTTGTGTCCAATTTTTGCAACCAATTTTTTGCCAAGCTTTAAACTTAGCTATGCTTTGCTTCCTCCTAATCTGATTTTTGATTTTGTAGTCCATTATTGTTTTTGTATCATGATTATATACAATTGCACATTTTTACAGACTGCGCACGCCCGACAAATCGACTGTACAATCAGATTTATTGTTTGAAAGCATCTTTCAACTTTTTGCAATCAAGACATTTTTAGCAATGAAAAATTACATTTAAGACATAATTGAATCAACTTTTGTCAATTGCTATCTCATGAATTTGAATTGGATTGTGAATTTATTTGTCCTTAATACGAATTGGTACAAAAGTATATTAATTATTATGCTATGTGGGTTCACAGCTGCCCCACTCAGTGACCTCTCCGCTGCCTCACTCAGTGACCTCTCCGCTGCCTCACTCAGTGACCCCTCCGCTACGACCACTCGTGACCTCTCCGCTTCCTCACTCAGTGACCTCTCCGCTGCCTCACTCAGTGACCTCTCCGCTTCCTCACTCAGTGACCTCTCCGCTACGACCACTCAGTGACCTCTCCGCTGCCTCCTTGAGTGAACTATCCGCTGCCTCACTCAGTGACCTCTCCGCTACGACCACTCGTGACCTCTCCGCTACGACCACTCAGTGACCTCTCCGCTACGACCACTCAGTGACCTCTCCGCTACCTCCTTGAGTGAACTATCCGCTGCCTCACTCGGTGACCTCTCCGCTGCCTCACTCGGTGACCTCTCCGCTGCCTCACTCAGTGACCTCTCCGCTGCCTCACTCAGTGACCCCTCCGCTACGACCACTCAGTGACCTCTCCGCTGCCTCCTTGAGTGAACTATCCGCTGCCTCACTCAGTGACCTCTCCGCTGCCTCACTCAGTGATCTCTCCGCTGCCTCACTCAGTGACCTCTCCGCTGCCTCACTCAGTGACCTCTTCGCTGCCTCACTCAGTGACCCCTCCGCTACGACCACTCAGTGACCTCTCCGCTGCCTCCTTGAGTGAACTATCCGCTGCCTCACTCAGTGACCTCTCCGCTGCCTCACTCAGTGACCCCTCCGCTACGACCACTCGTGACCTCTCCGCTTCCTCACTCAGTGACCTCTCCGCTGCCTCACTCAGTGACCTCTCCACTACGACCACTCGTGACCTCTCCGCTGCCTCACTCAGTGACCTCTCCGCTACGACCACTCGTGACCTCTCCGCTGCCTCACTCAGTGACCTCTCCGCTACGACCACTCGTGACCTCTCCGCTACGACCACTCGTGACCTCTCCGCTACGACCACTCAGTGACCTCTCCGCTACGACCACTCAGTGACCTCTCCGCTGCCTCCTTGAGTGAACTATCCGCTGCCTCACTCGGTGACCTCTCCGCTGCCTCACTCGGTGACCTCTCCGCTGCCTCACTCAGTGACCTCTCCGCTACGACCACTCGTGACCTCTCCGCTACGACCACTCAGTGACCTCTCCGCTACGACCACTCGTGACCTCTCCGCTACGACCACTCAGTGACCTCTCCGCTACGACCACTCAGTGACCTCTCCGCTGCCTCCTTGAGTGAACTATCCGCTGCCTCACTCGGTGACCTCTCCGCTGCCTCACTCGGTGACCTCTCCGCTGCCTCACTCAGTGACCTCTCCACTGCCTCACTCAGTGACCCCTCCGCTACGACCACTCAGTGACCTCTCCGCTGCCTCCTTGAGTGAACTATCCGCTGCCTCACTCAGTGACCTCTCCGCTGCCTCACTCAGTGATCTCTCCGCTGCCTCACTCAGTGACCTCTCCGCTGCCTCACTCAGTGACCTCTTCGCTGCCTCACTCAGTGACCCCTCCGCTACGACCACTCAGTGACCTCTCCGCTGCCTCCTTGAGTGAACTATCCGCTGCCTCACTCAGTGACCTCTCCGCTGCCTCACTCAGTGACCCCTCCGCTACGACCACTCGTGACCTCTCCGCTTCCTCACTCAGTGACCTCTCCGCTGCCTCACTCAGTGACCTCTCCGCTACGACCACTCGTGACCTCTCCGCTGCCTCACTCAGTGACCTCTCCGCTGCCTCACTCAGTGACCTGACCGCTGCCCCACTCAGTGACCTGACCGCTGCCCCACTCAGTGACCCCTCCGCTGCCCCACTCAGTGACCTCTCCGCTGCCTCACTCAGTGACCTCTCCTCTGCCTCACTCAGTGACCTCTCCGCTGCCTCACTCAGTGACCTCTCCGCTGCCTCACTCAGTGACCTCTCCGCTGCCTCACTCAGTGACCTCTTCGCTGCCTCACTCAGTGACCCCTCCGCTACGACCACTCAGTGACCTCTCCGCTGCCTCCTTGAGTGAACTATCCGCTGCCTCACTCAGTGACCTCTCCGCTGCCTCACTCAGTGACCCCTCCGCTACGACCACTCGTGACCTCTCCGCTTCCTCACTCAGTGACCTCTCCGCTGCCTCACTCAGTGACCTCTCCGCTACGACCACTCGTGACCTCTCCGCTGCCTCACTCAGTGACCTCTCCGCTGCCTCACTCAGTGACCTGACCGCTGCCCCACTCAGTGACCTGACCGCTGCCCCACTCAGTGACCCCTCCGCTGCCCCACTCAGTGACCTCTCCGCTGCCTCACTCAGTGACCTCTCCTCTGCCTCACTCAGTGACCTCTCCGCTGCCTCACTCAGTGACCTCTCCGCTGCCTCACTCAGTGACCTCTCCGCTACGACCACTCAGTGACCTCTCCGCTGCCTCACTCAGTGACCTCTCCGCTGCCCCACTCAGTGACCTCTCCGCTTCCTCACTCAGTGCCTCTCCGCTGCTGACAGCCTTCCCCATAAGTCTTTTATGATTGACACGGCGATTATTCTATGAGTTGTTCTATGATTGAACCCCAACTCTAACCCCAAAACTGACCCTAAACCCTACTCCTAACACCATGGGTGATTCTTAGCATCTTAGCGATTTCCCCATAAGCCTTTAAAGATTAGGTAAATGATTTAGCAGACTACTACGAGCGTAATTTTAATTTCAATTAAGATAAGTTCTCCCCTTTGCAGCGTCCACAAAAACTGAACGCACCAGGAAAACTTTTAGTCAGCCCCAACAGGATCGGTGTTAAATATCAGAGTTTGCAGTTGCCAATAATAATAAATAATAAATAATAAATGTTTGCATGTCGCACCAACCCAATGCTGGATGCCAACTCTCATAACTAAAGCAGCTGCTACATGTAGATTGCTTCTTTGAGTTTTACAACCTGGTCTAAATTATGCTCAAATCATAAAGCCTAACCTGCCTGGGTTTGGATTGGGAACAACTAACTCTAACGGAATTTGCACGAGTTTAGCTACAATTCTGTATAAAACTGTATGGGCACCAACTGCAGTATCCAGATTCATTGTCAATTGACCTAGCAACTAAAACTAAAACTAAAACTGAAACTAAAAATAAACTCAGCAACATCAAAGACTCGCCATCACAGAAGATTCCGTCTGTGGTCGTCATTTTTGAGAGTGCAGGTAAAGTCTCTCTCAATCTTTGCGAGTGACGCAGGTTCGACGATAGGTTCGATTCCTAGCTTGCTCATGAAATTTTGGCCCTGAGAAGCTTTTACCTCATGAAAAAATTGTCAACTCGTGAAATCGTCATCTAGTGGACAAGAATATGCAAATTTTTAGTTTTGGCCCAGATTTTCTTGAGTACCGTCAATATTTCGTCTAGTTAAACAAAGCAGTCAAGCTTTATTAAACCCGGGAGTACTGTCACTTATTTGAGAACCTTCATCAACCTGCCTTAAGCTGTCTCATCAACACCGGAAATTTTCTTCAGCATGCAGAGCAAACTTGAATAATGGGAAAGTTTTGTGTTGCGTTGTGTTGAGATCGATAACTCTTTGGGTAAATATAGAGCAGAATTTGCAAAAATGGTAGGCATGACTCAAGATTTACTCTGGCAAGCATCTTTCTTTGCTTCTGATTTTCTGCGTTGCTTTTTCCCATGTCTACAATAATTCAGGCTTCTTCTGCTGAGATTTGACTATCGATTGATGACATTGTTGATTCGTAAGCTGGAATGATAAAAAAAAGGCTGTTATTGGGGTTGTAGCCTAGTGGTTAGAGCGTTAGATTCCCGACTGAAAGGTCGGGGGTTCGATTCATTGTGCCATTGAGCAAGACACTTTGGGTGCCTGCATTAGCTGGGGTAATTGAGGGTGTGTGTGGCGACCCCCCCCCCCCAGTCCTTGGACTGAACAGCCGTACGCAGCCTTCAGATGCGCCGCGCAATAGCTGCGGCTGAGCTGTCGGTAACACATCTGCATGGTGTACTCAATTAATATTTTTCACCGTAAGAAAGCGTGGCTTCAGACTGTGTCAATATAAGCTTTATAGTTATTTGATACCCAGCACAAGCCGGAAATCATGAGAATTTTGCTGATCAAACATTGCATAAGCTCGTACCTATCTATGATATGGTATTATTGAGGGCTCCTTTATTCAATGGTTATTAAAAAAAATTTCACTAAAAAATTTCCAGAAAAATTCCTATATTATTTTTGGTATCGATATTGTTAGTACTAACTGTTCGAACACATTTTACCACTCATCACATTCACTTATTTTGGCACCACATTCATTCATTCATACAGTCATTCATTTTGGTGCCACAGTCACTCATTTCAGTGCCACAGTCACCCATTTTTGTGCCACAGTCACTCATTTTAGTGCCACAGTCACTCATTCTTGTGCCACAGTCACCCATTTTTGTGCCCAGTCACCCCCCATTTTGGCGCCCAAAAAGCGTTTAGTTCTAGTGAATCTATTCATAGTTGTTGCAAGACTATACTCGTATTTGAGAGCCAGTATAAAAAGTCACTCATTTCAGTGCCACAGTCACCCATTTCAGTGCCACAGTCACCCATTTTTGTGCCACAGTCACTCATTTCAGTGCCACAGTCACTCATTTTTGTGCTAAAGTCACTCATTTCAGTGCCACAGTCACCCATTTTAGTGCACAGTCACTCATTTCAGTGCCACAGTCACCCATTTTTGTGCTAAAGTCACTCATTTTTGTGCACAGTCACCCCCCATTTTGGCGCCCAGAAAGCGTTTAGTTCTATTGAATCCATTCATAGTTGTTGCAAGACTATACTCGTATTTGAGAGTCAGCATAAAAAATCACTCATTGATATAGTTTTTTGGTAGACTTTGGTCTTAACCAATTGCAATGAATCAAGGTTCATTTTATTTAAAATTCAAACTTTTTTATCTCAGTGACTCGATTTTAAATTGAAGTCTCATTAGTACTCAGAGTTATATCGATCGACAGCAGGCTCATGTCATCCCAAGTCAAACGCGTTCTCCCTCAGCTGCGCACGAACAGAGTCCAGTTGGGTCCGGTCAGGCTGGCCGGTGGCTGGGCGAACGCCAGCAGGTGGCAGGCGAGCAGCCGCTGGGAGAAAACGGCAGCCTGACAGTCGGCTCTGGCGCTGCACTGAAGCAGGCAGTCAGCGTCAGACTGGGCAGCGGCCGGCCAGGACAAGGTCTTGCTGGTGGTCACTTCAGGGAATTCCGGTTGCTTCACGATGTTGTAGATGTTCTTGTCTGAAGCGGATGTTGTCTTTAACAGAAATTATGTGGAATACGAGTATTGCCGTATATAGTTAAATATTAAGTTCAACTTATTCGGATAGATTAAAGCAAACACCGAGTTGATGGCGAAGCCTCCGCAAGTCTGCGAAGGGTTTCCGGCGCAGTTCTTGTTGCACTTGCTCTCGTCGAGCTTTCCATGCAAGCCATAGGTTGTGCCGCAGAAGCAGTACTTAATGTTCTGCACTGCAAAGTAGGGAAAGCCGCCTAGAGAGCAGACATCGCTGCAAAACTCCAGTGACATGTTGTCAGGATCGCCTATTATCCCGATTCTAGCATTAATACTGTACGGCCCCAGCTGGCTCAGTCCCTTCAGACCGGTCAAGTCTCTGTTCGAGTTGTCACCGTCTTGGTAGCAACCAACATATGAGATCTTAGCAACCCTGGCAACAGCGCAGGTCACAATAACGCACAGAAATGTCGAATGAAACAGGGAAATATGCATTGACAAGCACACAGTTATGTTTTTGGCGATTATCAACCTTTAAGTCTGTTGTTTGAAGAATTTCAGATTTGGGTTTGGATTTTATAACTACTGGAGTACGACCTACTAGAAGCGATGATTTTTCAGCTTACTATAACCAATCAGCTTAGATATTCTCACCATTGGCGGAATTTGGTTGGATTATATTTAGACCTTTAGGTAAGATACCAACGTACCGAGTTTTTTTGTGTTTCCGTCTATAGTTTTGGAGTCAGATAATGGTAAATTGTTTCTATGGTTTTGGAGGCAGATAATGGTAGATTGTGTCTTTGGTTTTGGAGTCAGGTAATGGTAGATTGTGTCTATGGTTTTGGAGTCAGATAATGGTAGATTGTGTCTATGGTTTTGGAGGCAGGTAATGGTGATTGTGTCTATGGTTTTGTAGGCAGACAATGGTAGATTGTGTCTATGGTTTTGGAGGCAGGTAATGGTAGATTGTGTCTATGGTTTTGGAGGCAGGTAATGGTAGATTGTGTCTATGGTTTTGGAGGCAGGTAATGGTAGATTGTGTCTTTGGTTTTGGAGGCAGGTAATGGTAGACTTGACTTACTTGACTTAGCTGCAGGGGGCGTCCAGCGGATGCAGCGAGGAGGCGGAGGAGACCGCCCATTCCGCTAGCCCCTGGCGACCAACGACTTCCGTTGAAGTGGTGTCGCTCAGGGGGACCCGTCGGTCTCGCCTGCAGCGCGGTCCTCCTCACCGACGGTGGGGAAGAAATCAGCTCGTCCGGTGTCCCTGAGGTACCGGGCGAGCAGCGGGATGCTCTCGGGCCTGCAAACGTCGGAGAGAACCGGGTTTGGCCCGAGGTGAGTAAGCCTGGCCCTGGTGAAAACCGGGCAGTGGCAGATAAAATGCTCGGCGTTTTCACTGCCTGAGCGGCAGAAGGGGCACCGCTCCTCGGGTACTTGGCCCTGAAGGAAGCGGTGGCGAGAGAAGCAGCCATGCCCGGAGAGGGCCATGCTAACTGCTCTGAGGTCTCTGCGGTTGAGCCTGAGGAGGGCTCTACGCAGGAGAGGAGAGGGACAGGGGACGGCAGCACGGGATTGCCTACAATTCCGGGTGTCGTGCCACCTGCGGAGATGCTCGGAGTCAGCCCAGCGCTTAACGCGGGAATTGATCACCGAGGCGGGGATGGGGGCACCCGGGCCCGGCCCCAGCAGCGCGCCGGCGGAGCCAGCCTTGGCCAGCAGGTCAGCGCGCTCGTTGCCGAGGAAGCCGGCGTGGCCCGGGATCCATCTGAGCTCCACCTGGTTGCCTAGCGCAAGCCCGTTGAGCTGGGTGTTGCAGTCCAGGACGGACCTGGAGCTGGCGGTGCTGCGGCAGAGGGCCCGAAGGGCCAGGTAATGGTAGATTGTGTCTATGGTTTTGAAGGCAGACAACGGTAGATTGTGTCTATGGTTTTGGAGGCAGGTAATGGTAGATTGTGTCTATGGCTTTGGAGTCAGATAATGGTAGATTGTGTCTATGGTTTTGGAGGCAGGTAATGGTAGATTGTGTCTATGGTTTTGAAGGCAGACAATGGTAGATTGTGTCTATGGTTTTGGAGGCAGGTAATGGTAGATTGTGTCTATGGTTTTGGAGTCAGATAATGGTAGATTGTGTCTATGGTTTTGATTAGGTGAAGGCTGTCGGCCGCGGAAGGCAGAAATTATTCAGACACATGTGATTGACGTGCTGGTGAAATTTGAAGGCTTGGCACCACCGTATATAAAAGCGCATTGCTGATTGACGTACTGCATGGCTGGGGATTTAAATCTTGTTTGAGAAGATGTGCAACAAAAAGCAAGCCCGTTTTCCTGAAATTCGTGTTCCTGGGTTGCTCCATTCCGGCACAAAAAATGTCAGAGCATTGGGAAATGGGATCCAAAACCTCTTTGCAGTACTTGCAGTAGTACTGTTATGACAATAAAACATATTAAATAATTGAAGCATTTGAAGAAGGCATTCGACTTGGTCGTCAGATTTATGCTGCCAAAAGTGTTCCGTGCGTACAACGTGCCAAAGCAGCTTGTCTCCGCCATCATGACAATGTGCCGTGATATGAAACCGGCTGTTTCGATACCAATCGGCCTAACAGGCATCTCCAGCTTCAGGGAGATCCGACTTGTTCTGGTGCTTGACTGGGTGCTGTTGATTGTTTATACTACCAACGACGACGGCATTCTGCTGAGGCGACGCGTGCCTGGCTACGCCGACGATCTCGTCCTGCTTTCCTCAACTGTCGAGGTCGCCCAGCAACAACTGGACAAGATAGTTACTGTTGCGGTGAGTGTCGGAAGATGATCAACACGTAGAAGACCGTCGTGCTCTGCGTGCCGGAATAAATTAAGGCTGCAATTTTGTGCCGAGGTGCAGATGAAGCAGGCGACGGAGCTTCGACGTTACCAGCAGTTCATCTACTTCCGCGGTCTGGTTCCCGGCGTCCTCGAGGATCTGCAACATCGCCGCGGGCTGCCTTTCGTTCTTTAAAGCCAGTCCTGCAGTCCGAGGCCCTACACCTGATCGCCAGAGGGCAGCGTTGTTCCAGGCAATGGTCGAGACCGTCCTGCTGTACGAAGCTGAGATCTGGACGCTGACGCACTCGCTCGAACTACAAGTAGACGCGGGACACGCTGGCCTGCTGCGAGCCGCCTTCAAGATCAGCGACGAGCTCGAGTTTCCATTGCGACACTGAAATTTATTGATGAACCAGTAGCCAAAAAGACCGGAAAGTACTACGACATCGTTATAGCTACATTAATAATGGCATTTGACCGGCCTCCAGTATAAAGCTTTCGTAGTTTAAATCTCAATCAAGAGTAGTGTATTTTCGGAAAACCTGAGAACCTTCAAAAGTTTTCAAAGACAACAATTGCACCGTTACTTTTCACCTGGTGAGACAACTTAGTCGCGGTTCAAACGATGAGTTAGGCATGGAATTTTCCCCCAGAGCTGCCTTCTTTATGCAGAGAACTTCGTGACTATAAGCCGGCACTCTAAATAGGCAACGGAGGGTTTAAGCCAGCCCTGGGAGAACAATTCCGCTGCTTGCGCAGCAATTATACAGTCTTTCGCGGGTCTTTCGCAAAAGAAATCCCCAAATTCACGTATTGGCAGTGGCGCCATTGAGGCCCTCATCAGCTGCAAGGCAGCATTGCAGCGACCTTGCTTGAGACTGGCTGAGTATACTCTTAGTTATGGCCTACGAATACAATGCTGCAAAAAGGTGTCTGGAAAGTTTTGAGAGCTTCCAAGGCTCTACATTAATGATGAGGCCAACAGCAGCTGACTACGCTTGTAGATTTTTTCCAGGCGTGTAGCTAAAAATTTTGACAAGTTTCTGAGAATTTTTTATCAAAAACTCCATAGTTGGCTAACAGCTCTTCTGACAATTCCACTACATGAGTCCGTAGCTTCCAAGTGCCCCCTCTAGTCGTTATAAAGCAAACGCTGCGGGCTCTTCTGCGCTTCACTTCTCTCTTTTAGTTTGACACAAATGTCTCGACTGTACCGACCGGTCTTTTATACGACTTTTCAGTTTGTTCTTCTGTTGGCAGATGTCCTTCCAGAAGCAAACGGAACTGCCGAGAGCAAGTCGGTTCTGCTTTCTGTACAAAAATGTCCATCGGTCACGAACCTCGCTACACTGAGCCCGGACAACTCCGCTAAAGACTTAGCCGGCTGTGCAGCCCAGTGCGCCCGCTCCGCTGCCTGTGCCGGCATTCATTACTCCGCAGCGCTGTCGAAATGCTACCTGGGCAATCTAGATCAGCTGAGCTCGCTCTGGAATACGCTGAGCACCTCTGACTCGGATGGATGCGTGAGCTACGTCTCTCCCGCCATCAGAGATTCGCTTCTGGCCGAACCAAACGACCTTCCGACTACAACAGCCGCTCCCCTGACGATTCCTGGACTTAGCGCTTCAACCGCTGCGAAGTTGGTGATTTTGATCGATTTTCGACAGGGCTACACCAACCTGGCCAACCCGTCCAAGTATGCGGCCACCCCCTACGGCTCCATCACCCGAGATAATCAGGGAGCCCATTTTCCGGGAACAAACTCGGACTACATCGAGATTGACACCGATCGATTCAGTTTGGCTACAACTTACTTGAACTCGTCTTGTAACTTCACCTTCTTTGTAAAGCTGGTTAGGCAGACTTGGAACCAGCAGAATTATCACCTGTTTCACGACTGCAACGGCAATCTTCGAGCTGAGTTCTGCGATCGCGTCGGCAAGTTGCACATCAGCCATTCATTTCCGGAGAAACCTGTCTTGCTGGATCAAACGGAGACTGTCGATTCAACCGCCGAGCTGTTGAACCGGGCCAACATCCTCCAGGGTGTTGCAGCCGCTGCCGTCTTCACTGGCGTCAACTTGTCGGCGCTTTACTTCAACGGCTCCGCGGTGGCCAATAGCGGGGACCTGAACCATGCCTACAACGGCGACCTGCAGTGCCTCCGTCTCGGCCACAATGCCGCCTCCAGCGCCGCTCTCAAAGGTCGCTACATCTGCTACGCCGTTGCCAATGCCGCTCTCACTGCCGATGAGATTGTCGAACTAAACCAGTACTGCGGCAATTGATTTGCACACCTGGACTGGATAACTGGAACTTGGAGCCAAAAACCTTTAAAGCCAAGAACAGTAAAATCTTACTGAAAATACCTTTTGGAAACTATTTTTTAAGTTGCTAAGAGTTTTGTTTGAAAAATTTTAATTTGAAAGTTGGTTTGACCATTGCAGCCAATTAATATATTACTGAGCTTGTTAATTAAAATAACGTTTTTATTATGAACTATATTCGAGTTTGTAAGAACTACGACCCACAAAAAAATACCATTGAGATACGAAGACTTGCGCTTTCATACGGGTTTTTTTTAGTTTTTTTTTGTACATCATAAATTTTAGGGGTGTATTTTAAACAAAATCACTACAATTCTATTTGCTCTCGTTGCTAACATGTTTTTCATGTGGCTAGAAGAAAAAATTAACAGTTACAAATAAAAATTGTGACAGCAAATACCGAGACAAGTAAGTAGTAAAAACGAGTAATTAAGCAAATTTGTTTAACTAGAGGCATCTGTTTCGATGTATTTTGGTTTATTGATTAAAAACAATCCTCGATAGTTACTACTTGAATCATTAAAGGCTGCAGAAGTAATAATGGAAGAACATAGCTCTCTACGAGCATACTTAGGTTTGTCACAATATAGGATGTTTACATTGTACAAGGTACTGAGTTGCGGTTTTGTTATAATAAGATTAAAAAACACTTAAATCTATCGAGCGCTCTACAGATTGTTTGTATCACAACAAATTTTGGATTGTAATGACAACAGAAAGACGTAAATTTTTGCAATTTTAAGGATTTTTTTGAAATATCGAGTTATCGAATCGAGTCAGTACGCTCGTACTGAATCGTTAAAAATCTTTTTATATAGACTTATCAAGCATTTTTGCTGGCTTGAAGGGAATCTCAACTATGGATAATTAGTCCCGAAATGAAAAACGGTACACCAGAGCTTCACTTTTGCTGTCGACAGATTCCTCTTTTGGAGCCGCAATGAGGGCAGAATCGATGAAAATTCCAACTCTCTGCGTCTCACCAAAGAATTCTTAGCTTTGTCCATCCACCATAAAATCCATTAGCGACTTCCCTGACCATGGCAGAATGCCAGTGTCAATCATCAATGCGTCTGATGGCGGATCAACGACACGAGAATGCAAAGTTGCCATAAGATTACCATTCATCTCATATTAGCTTTTAGACAGTATCGATCACATATAACTTGTTGCATTTTTTGCATTGAAAGTACAAGAATCCCGGATTAAAGTTTTATCTGTTCACCTTGGTTCTGGTCGTATTTAACAGCGGAACACACTGTTCCATATTCTGGGTTGCTGACGCTTTCAGCCGCTTTAAAATACACGAAACTAATTGAATTTAAGGTAAAATTTCTACAATTTTTTTCAGCAAAGCAGCTAAAATGAAAAAACTGCCGAAATTAACCGAAATCTATTTCGCTAATGGAATCAAACTACTTCTGATTAGCATATTAGTGCAGATACACATTCATAAAGACGTATAACAAAGCGACTTACTGAACTGAAGCTGACAGAAATCTAAACACTCGTAACTACAGAAACTGTTAAATCCGGCGACAAACCAGTGGCTAGTTCACCAGCTTTGCGTCTCAAGAAGTCCGCCAGATCTGCTGACAAAGTCTCTCAGCAAGCCATTTATCCAAGGCCTTGAAGCGGCTACATCAGCAAGCACTTGGATCCAGAAGACGATTTGGCCAGAAAATCGTGCTCCAGCAGCTCCTTCGCCGGCACCCTCTCGCCGACGTTTCTCTTCGTACAGCACCCGTAGAATCGTCGCAGATCCCTTGAGCAGCCATCGGGCAGTGGCGGCGCACCGCTCGCCTGCAGCAGCTCTGGAAGCGTCCAGGAGGGCGCACTTTGAGTAAGCGACATTGTCACAACACAACCGGCGAGAGGCATTACAGTCATACGCACAGGTTTACACTCACACAGGTGTGTACAGCGGCCCTGACTTTATTTATCGCTAGGCATGTACACCTCACTGTGACTTGGGGGTTGGCCATCAAGGCCGTTAATTGCACGAGCAGAGAAAAGCCGAGATTTAAGTTTAGCCCTAAAGTAATGTGACTGCACTTGGAATCGAGCCTGGGCCGCTGGTACATCAGAGCGGCGCGCTAGACCGCTGGGCTACGGCCTCTCCTCAGGTGCAGATGAGTGCAGTTGAGTTACGGTTTTAATTTTCAATTCAAAACAGCTCCATGTACTGCTCAAGCTCTTACCTGCTTGCAGAACTTCTGTATGACAGCCTCTTTAAGAGGCTTCTCATCAATAAACGCCTCCAGGGTGCGGCCGCCCAGCAGCTCCATAATCTGAGCTAGATGCAACATTTTCACAATGTTCTTGTCCCGCAGGTGAAGCAAGGGTGACTGGGCTTCAATGGCTCTGTTGATTTGGGAGTTAGCGGAGTCCACGTTGCCGCTCGGCCACTGCATGCTGCCCCACAGGAAGTTTGACCGCTTTTGCAGCACACCTGAGGTTCTTGTCGGTGAGCACCTCAGTGACGATAGCGAAGCTGCCTTTACTCAGAACGCGGATTGAGTCCCACTTCTCTATGAATGTCGGACAGCCGGGACTGAAAATCGAATGCAAAGCGCTGATATGTATTTTTTCTGATCTATAATACTTGAATCAATCGTCGATTTAATAAAACACTTACGATGGATCAAGCGGCTCATTAAAGTACTTCTTGATAGCGTAGTCGGACTTGCAAAAAAGTACATAAGGCTGTTGGAGGCAAGATTTTACTGTATGTATTGTATTTAAATCGCACATGCATGTTTCGTACATAATTGTCACACAACCGGCGAGAGGCATTACTGCCGATTCCGCCGACTCCCATGAGGAGGCACACAATCGCGCGGGTACGTTACGCAGTCATACGCACGGGCACACACACAGTGATTCAATTTATCGCTAGGCATGTATACTTCACTGTGCCTTGGGGGTTGACCCTTAAAGCCCTTAATTGCATGAGCAGACCCAAGTCAAGATTTAAGTTTAGCCCCTGACTTGCGATTGGAATCGACCCTGAGCCGCTGGTACATCATGATAAAATTCAGCAGTTCAAATTGGGTCAAAGCAAATTAAAGGGATAAACTTAAACCGCTGAACGCGTCTGATTCTTGCGCCATGATCCCGGGTCGATTATTAGAAAGTCTGTGTTGCTGTACACCCTGTGTGAGTGTGTGTATGAGTGCCGTGCCTGCGGACAGCATTGACGCGCTTGGTTGTGCTCAGGAGTCAGTGGAGGCTTTTTCGTTGTCCCTGACGATGTCCAGCGCAGAATCCCAGTAATTCGAGTGCAGCCAACCGTCTGTCCACCAGCTGCATGAGGGCCGTGCATTCGGTTTTAGGACTTCTTGCGTTGGCGGAGGCTCCCGTATCCAGCTGCATAGTGCACCAGACTGCCTTCTTTGATGCTGCCCATTACAGTGGGGTCTCCCAGATTCAGAAGTAGCTTCTAAGTCTGTATGTCAATTGGAGCATCGCTCTGTGCTGCAGAGAACAGCAGGGTGCGGCCCATTAGATTGGGAATGTCGCAGTTGAATCGAGTTGCCGCCTTCCTCAGACCAGCCAAATCTCCTTCATCAAACAGTCGCTTCAGCTCGAACAACTCATCGGTTTTCCTAAATGAAGAAAATGCATCACACAAAGCAGAACTGTGTAGCACAATTTCCAAAGCTTTTACAGCACTGGCTGGAGTCACTTACCGAATTTGGGGCAGCCTCATCACTGCCACCACAACAACTCTGCGCTACTTTAAAAACTAAATGAAAGAGATAACTAAACTGAAACAATGCAGGAACTCAACTTTTGCCACATCTTTGACATGGCATCCACCTATCCAGGAGATTATGGGTATGGGCGCCAATTAAGAGACAGGGGCGACCACAAAGAGACAGGGGCGCCCACCAAGTGACAGGGGCGCCCACCAAGAGACAGGGGCGCCCACAAAAAGACAGGGGCGACCACAAAAAGACAGGGGCGCCCACCAAGAGACAGGGTCACCCACAAAAAGACAGGGGCGCCCACCAAGAGACAGGGGCGCCCACCAAGAGACTCTCCCAGATAGCAAGCATCCCCCAGATAGCAAGCATCCTCCCAGATAGCAAGCATCCCCCAGATAGCAAGCATCCCCCAGATAGCAAGCATCTTTCCAGATGTTTGCTATGAATCTCTTTTTTACTAACATTAACAAAGACGACAAAATAAAGCTTTCTCAAAGATAGCAGACATTCCCCTAAATAGAAAATATCCCCAAGACAGCAAGCATCCCCCAAATAGCAAGCACCCCCCCTCCAAGAGTAATCAACCGCAGATAGCAAGCATCCCCCAGATAGCAAGTATCCCCCCTCCAAGAGTAATCAACCGCAGATAGCAAGCATCCCCCAGATAGCAAGTATCCCCCCTCCAAGAGTAATCAACCGCAGATAGCAAGCATCCCCTCAGATAGCAAGCATCCACCCGACAGCAAGTAGCTAATGCAAATATTTTCTCAGCTAATGCAATAATCGCTTTTTCAGGTTGTGCAATAAACCATGTCTCAGCTAGCGCAATAATCCTCTTCTCATCTAGTGCAATGATCATTTACTCATAAAGTGCAATAATCCTTGGTTTTTCAAGTGCAGTAATCCTTGGCTTATCAAGGTAATGCCTTGCTAAAACTACCTGCACTAGATAGGATGACATAGCCAGACCACCTTTTTAGTGAGGCTTTTATCCACAGTGAACTGGTTAGGTTACTGAGATACAGAGACACATACTTCTCTTGCCATGAACAGGGCCAGTCCAGTGCGTATGAAAAACAGCCAATGCAATTTGTTGAATTTCTGCTAAAGTACATGCGCAGCAAACTACACTAACTGACTTGCTTTTCTTAGACTTACCGGGGGCAATCTGCCCCCATTTGGGAGGCAACAAAGAAAGGAGTCAATTTTTTGGCTGAATTGACTCCTTTTTAAACTCGATCAAGTTTGTGCTTGTCTCTGAAAACAGAGTCTTAGATCGGACAGTACATCAGAAACTTAATTTGTAACGATTTACAGGAAGACAAATTTCAGTGGATCTGGATGAAAGACACATTTAAGGGTTGTGACAAAAGAAGACGCCCCAAGTATTTGATTTAGAAAATTGCAGCTCACTGACTAAGTTGTAGTTGACAATCTACTCAAGTAGATATCTTTCATTGGGTTGAAAAATCGCAAATCCTATAGACTAATATGGCTACTGCTAGTAGTAGCCGTTCATCAGAATTCAACTTTGAGGTGTATATAAAGAGAGGTAGAAGATGAAGCAATTTCTTCTCCTGAAACGCCAGAGCCAGAAGCAATGGTCCACAGCCGCTTTTTCATGCTCATCGCCTGCTCGGCAGTCCTGTTGACCTGCGCGGTCTGGGGCAGAGTGCTCCGAGTTTCCTACATTGGCTGCTTTTTTGACGATTCTGACAGGGATCTGAATGGGCTGGCAGGCATCACTGCAATCGGTGCTGAATCCGTACACAAAGAAAAAACTTCAAATATGGACATGACTATTGAGTTCTGCAGTGACTTCTGCTCCGTTGGAGGCTTTAATTATTTTGGACTGCAGGGCCAACAACAATGCTTCTGCGGCAGGTCCTACGGTCGTCACGGAAAGTCCACTGAAACTGATTGCAGCCGTCCTTGCTCGGGAAACTCGAGTCAGATGTGCGGAGGAAATTGGCGCAACTCGGTGTTCTCTCTGACCTACCCAAGTAAGCTTGGCGTTGAGAACAGACTTTTTACCTATATGTACTCTTTAGTCTGCGCGTAAAAGTATTTTAGCTTGCGGCCAAACAGGGAAACATATACACTAAGGACTACTAAAATAGAAGTACGCAACACTTGAAATCTATGGAAAATGTTTTGAAGGCCACTTTTCGACGAAAAATACACTACGGAGATAGGAAGTTTCCATTTTTTCAGCACATAAATTGTCATTGCTTTCAATAGGAGGCAGACCCAATGTTCATCTTTTGATATGTTGTGCCTTTCTTATAGCTTTATTGCGCGGCGCATCTGAAGGCTGCGTACGGCTGTTCAGTCCAAGGACTGGGGGGTCGCCACACACATCCTCCAATTACCCCAGCTTAATGCTTGGCAACCTATTTTACAGCTGGGTGAACTGGAGTTAAGTTTCTTGCTCAAGGACACAAATTGTTCCGAATAGGTCGAGAATCGAACCCCCCAACCTTTCAGTCGGGAGTCAGACGCTATAACCACTAGACTACAACCCCTATCTATACAATCTATACAAGTTACAACAACTATATCATTAATTTTCTATTGTCTTCCAATTAAACTTCAGAGATGAGCTGCTTCAAGCAGTCGAAGATGCCTAACCTCACGGTCTCGTCAACCCTACCGACCTCCTGGAGCCTCGCTGCCCAAACAGCTCTGGACTGCCTGATCCTGTGCGAGGCCTCAGCTGACTGCCAGGCTGTGATTTTCTCTGGCCAGCAGCGCCTGTGCCACCTGCTGAGATTCGCCTACCCGCCTGTCAATCTGAGCAGCACCGACGGAGACTACTTCGTGCGTGGATGAATTTACCTCTACTACCTTGATTCAGCGATTGGCATCAATTATGAAGACTAATTTCATAGACAAACTGAAAGCAACTCTTAACATCTTGTGGCTATACTTAATGAATAATTTTATTTTAGAAGGAAAAATAAGGTTTTCAAATAATAAATTTATGATCAGTTTTTGGTTTCGCAGTTAATTTTGAATGGCTCTGAATAGCCGTACAGGCCCCTACAAATTGAAATTTCAGACTTTCATTCGAATACTGTTCGATACTTTCAGCTCAAAATGCTGGACTGAAATGAATGTCAGACATTCGCAGGGAGATTCTGTTCGCATTTCTCAATCGATGACCCTAAGGGGCCGACTTCACGAAGGAAATACAAGTGACGTTTTTTCCTAACTTTCAAGACGGGCGTCTCTTGGGGCCATAGACAAAACAATTTCGTTTTTTCGAAGCCATAAAACAGTTTTTAAGCTGTCCATGGCCTTGGTTGAAGTACGAGGACTCATATATGACAGGAATCGGACACCTAGTTTGGCCATATAGACAGCGCTGCAATGGCTATCCTCCTTCTCAGCTAGGACACAGTTGGTTGCTCAAAACTCTGAAGCCGAAATTATTGTCACTTGTCACTGGCTGCAATAAAATACAAGATGCATTGAAGAGAACCTGCAGCATCTGCTGTTTGCGCAGCTTAATTTCGTTTGCTAGTGGGGAATGGCTGTAAGCTTACATGCAGGCAAGAAATGTTTTAGTTCTAACAATGCTGCAAACAATTCATGTTTGCCATCCATGTTAGACAAGTTCTGGAAAGGCAGAATTTTCCTATTTTCTTCAAAAGTGTCTATCGCTTTATTACATAAGAGCGCATTGTGTAGAAACTCTGGAGGGAAGAGATGTGCTGGCTCATTAGCCTAACTACTGTTAGCATAGTTCTCAATATGCTCATCCATTCCACATTTAGCTCTCAACCTACACCCAGGATGGGTGGCCATCCAGCTTAGTGGCAGTTGGCGCGCATAGCTGTCTACGTCTTCTTGTCTGCCAATCAATTAAATTAACCTGCAGACAATGGTAGATTGTGTCTATGGTGACTGCTGACTGACTGACTGACTAACTGACTGACTGACTGACTGACTGACTGACTGACTGACTGACTGACTGACTGACTGACTGACTGACTGACTGACTACTGACTGACTGAGTGACTGACTGACTGACTGACTGACTGACTGACTGACTGACTGACTGACTGACTGACTGACTGACTGACTGACTGACTGACTGACTGACTGACTGACTGACTGACTGACTGACTGACTGACTGACTGACTGACTGACTGACTGACTGTGCTCATTTACTCGTATTTGCTCGTTTCTACTCTCTCATTTCATCGAATTAGATTGCTCTTTCGTTGGGGCAGAGCAGTGCATATTAAGCTGTAAACGACTTTCGAGCCGCGACCCCCTCGCCCTGATTCGATTCCCGTGTGCATGCAGGTACATTCATTTAGGGCAATATTGTGCTCGAAAATTGGCAGGACACAGCTAAGGGGATCCAGGGGTTGTCATTGTGCCGCTTCTTCAACCCATGGTTCGAGGGTAAACTTGTAAAAGGCATGTCTATTTTAATTTAATAGTAATACATTTCCCTAAAGTTGATAGACATTGGAAATTTGGTGTCAAGAAAGGTCACATGATCGTCAATCTACTAATTGAAATCTGGGTGTAGAATGTCGATTCCTTTCGGCACGATGATCAAATTCGCCACACACCTCCCGAGGAACATCTTCAATTCAGCTGCCAGAGACGACTTGAAGGTGCGCCTGTTCCGCACGGCCGTCGAGCTGATTCTCCTGTACAGCATGGAAGCTGTGCCGTCGACCGACACGCGATCAGAGCGAGCCCTGGAAGCCGATCTTAACCGATCGCTGCTGCGCTACGCGCTGGGCGTGCAATTCTCATATAGCTGATTTGAAGCATACGAGTAAAATAAAGTAAAATATCGAAATCTATTTTTCTGCTATTCATATACCCGTATTCATTTTACAGCAAATAAATCCCAAAAGTGCCGTTGTTGATTGTAGATAACACAGTTGTAATAGGCTATACATTCTTTACGGTATGAAATTTATTGATTTATCAGCTGTAAAACAACAGAAATGCTTTTAAGAACATACATATGTTAAAACTATTTTTTACTTCGTGTAACAGTGCAAATAAAAGCTTTTTAAATATACATGTTTCTTATAAGTATTATAATTAGTGCATTGGCTTAATTCCCCTTAATTGAAAACAAGAAATACCGCTTTCGACCGAAAGTTGCATGCAACAACGCGCGCGGCTGTCGGCTGACCTGCCCTGTTAGCTTATAGCTAGTGTAACAATTCAAAGACTTCAATTTAATTCAAAAAATTTAATTCGCTTGTAACTTTGTTCTTTGTAAACGTGAATAAAGATTGGAAATTGTATTTTTTTATTATTGTGATCAAAAACTTAAAGAGCTAAATTTCAGATTTAAATAGGGCTATATATGCCATCTGGCTTTAAGTCTCGACTGTGTGCCTGCACGTATCGATAGTACAAATAGAAGAGAATTCTTCCGTCGCTCACACTTTCGACTTTCACATGTAATATCCCCAACTCACTCAGATAATAATCCCGACTTCAGACCTAACCCCTACTCAATTGATTTAAATCAAAGATAAGCTCAGATCAAATCTAATCAAATTAGGTCTACTTTTAGATTTATTCAATTGATATTAATATCTCTCTTCTAGAAAGGTAAAAGATAAAAAATGACAATTTTTGGCCCCAGCTAAAAAGGAGCCATGCCATGGCCTAGGCTTGATCTACTAGACACCATTGTTGCTGCTGCATTGCCATGTCATACCACTCTGACTTTGGCTTACTTTAACTTTAGTAGGTCATAGCTGTGGTATATTACTAATATTATTAGTCAAAAGAACAAAACATTATCACAATCACAAGAAAAGACTAGACTAAGTACTAGGCCCATCTCCTATCCATAGTCAATTCATTAGTACTATGTTAATAAGTAAGGTATTTTACAACTTTTATTTGTTGTATTTTTGTTATATATATTCCTATTATTATTAGACCTAGTATGCATAAGGATTTTACAACTTTTATAGCATTCCTAATTTAGTGTAAATAAATTGAAAATGTTGCTTGAAAACAAATTGAAAACAAATTGAAAATGTATTCATGCACAACCTCCAAAATTCAGTCAGCCATGTGATTTAGTTCATATACTAAAAATGAAAATGTTGATTGTTTTAACAAAAAATATGACATAGTTTTTGGCCAAAAATGCAACTTACCTATAAAAGATAAACATTGGCAAGAGTAACTATTACTGTCCTATTAAGGCCAAATGCCTCACAGCCTTATCATCTAATTAGTACTACATATATATTCCTTCTAGTATGCATTTTTGCAACTCACCTTGGTTGGCCACCAAATTGGTCAGCCAGATTGGCCAACTCAGCCAACTGTTTATGCATGTATGTTGGTAGTATAGAAATTATCTAATGCAAGGTTAGCATAAGAAAGGAGGATATCTAGCATAGTCTAGAGGCTAAAGCTTGACTACAATAAAAGCTTTTTTCAGCTACAATGCAAAGCAACACAATTGCCAAACATCTACTTGTACTGACAACAATAATTCCAATTAGTGATCTTTGATAGCAAAAATTTCCTAAACTTTTGTAAACTTTGTGAGACTTACAAATCTGCAATAGTTTACTTCTTTGCAATATGCTAATATCTTATAATTTTATGAAAAATAGTATAATGCAGAAAAAGCATTTATGCCCCTAATTCTACTATATATATATTTAAAGTTTTTTCCCTCTATTAAGTGCACAAATCTCTTAAAATATAAATCCTAATCAATTGCAACTCAAGTCATTTTAAAGAAGAAACTTGCCACTTTCAAACAACACCAAACTTGTGTCAATGCAACTTACCAAATGTCTGCTACAAGTAAAAGTAACACTATTTTCTGGATACCCTTTGTATATAGTTTAATTTAATTGATACCTATGTAAGTTTGATAGATAAAAAAGCTTTTTTTAATTTTATATAATTTTTTTTTATTTCATGCAACTAATACAATAATAGCAGGTTTGACAGAAAGACAAACATACCAAGTTAACAAAAGTATGTCATTGTTTAGCTGGGATGGCCTTGGACAACTCTTAGATTGGTACCAGTCAAAAGTGAGTCTTTAAAAAAATGCTTCAGTTTGGTTTTTAAACAGGATATTTTTGCTGTTATCAAATCATGTTCTTGCAATATTTATTTCTAGATTACCAATTATGATCAGCAGCTGTGGGAACAAAGTGTTGAGCAACGAATTCTAAAGGTAAAAATTGAACAAATCTTGTTGTAATTGGCTTTGCTATTAGTATTTTAGTTATGGGCCAGACCTTTTATTAAACATTGTGTTTTTTGTTCTTTGTAGAGCCTTGAAAACAGGCCAACTAAAAAAGCTACTGGCCTCAATTCAGAACTAATCGATGTGGATCTTGTTCGAGGTTTGTAGTTTTGATTTCTTTATTTCACCAATTTTTGTGGTTGCTGGGCCAGCCTCCCAGATTCTCAGTTTCTGGGCCAGCCTCCCAGATCCTCAGTTGCTGGGCCAGCCTCCCAATTCCTCAGTTGCTGGGCCAGCCTCCCGATTCCTCAGTTGCTGGGCCAATACCTTAGATCCTCAGTTGCTGGGTCACAGCCTCTCAGATCCTCAGTTGCTGGGCCAGCCTCCCAATTCCTCAGTTGCTGGGCCAGCCTCCCAGAGTGTCAGTTGCTGGGCCAGCCTCCCAGAGTGTCAGTTGCTGGGCCAGCCTCCCAGATCCTCAGTTGCTGGGCCACCAGCCTCCCAGATGCTCAATTGCTGGGCCAGCCTCCCAGATCCTAACTCCCTGGTTCAACCCAGATTCCCAGACTTCATCACGCCTAAACAAATCGAACCTCGAATACCATTGTCCAGGCTCGGCCTTTTCCAAGGCTAAATCGGACCACGAGCTGTCAGCTGTGATTGGCAAGGGCGCCTATCGCACCCTACTGATGCCGTTCTGTCTGTCATGGTGGCGCAGTCACACCAGTCCTCGAACCACTGCCCTACTGCTAGTGCTATACTGCCTAGCCTTCGTACACATGGGTTTGTACTTCTTTCTGCCGGATCAGGACAGCACTAAAACACCAATCTGGCATTCGGCCGAGCTGTTAACTCCGCTGATTTTCTTACTACTGCTGGGCCAAATGCATTCGCAGATTGTGGCAACGCATAGCAAAAAGACTAAAGCGAGACTGGCGTATGCAAGTCTGAATAACGGTAAGCTACCAGTGCAAAAGTACATCCTCAGTTGAAGGTGATTGGGAGAGAGAGACTGAAGGTGAGAGAAAGAGACTGAAGATGAGGGAGAGAGAGACTGAAGGTGAGGGAGAGAAAGACTGAAGGTGAGGGAGAGAGAGACTGAAGATGAGGGAGAGAGAGACTGAAGGTGAGGGAGAGAGAGACTGATAGTGAGGGAGAGAGAGACTGATAGTGAGGAAAAGAGACTGAAAGTGAGGGAGAGAGAGACTGATAGTGAGGGAGAGAGAGAGAGACTGATAGTGAGGGAGAGAGAGACTGAAGGTGAGGGAGAGAGAGACTGATAGTGAGGTAGAGAGACTGAAGGTGAGGGAAAGAGACTGAAGGTGAGGGAGAGAGACTGAAAGTGAGGGAGAGAGAGACTGAAAGTGAGGGAGAGAGAGACTGAAGGTGAGGGAGAGAGAGACTGAAAGTGAGGGAGAGAGAGACTGAAGGTGAGGGAGAGAGAGACTGAAGGTGAGGGAGAGAGAGACTGAAAGTGAGGGAGACAGAGACTGAAAGTGAGGGGGAGAGAGACTGAAAGTGAGGGAGAGAGAGAGACTGAAAGTGAGGGAGACAGAGACTGAAAGTGAGGGAGATAGAGACTGAAGGTGAGGGAGAGAGAGACTGAAGGTGAGAGAAAGAGAGAGACTGAAGGTGAGGGAGAGAGAGACTGAAGGTGAGAGAAAGAGAGAGACTGAAGATGAGGGAGAGAGAGACTGAAAGTGAGGGGGAGAGAGACTGAAAGTGAGGGAGAGAGAGACTGAAAGTGAGGGAGAGAGAGACTGATAGTGAGGGAGAGAGAGACTGAAGGTGAGGGAGATAGAGACTGAAGGTGAGGGAGATAGAGACTGAAGGTGAGGGAGATAGAGACTGAAGGTGAGGGAGAGAGAGACTGAAGGTGAGAGAAAAAGAGAGACTGAAGGTGAGGGAGAGAGAGACTGAAAGTGAGAGAAAGAGAGAGACTGATAGTGAGGGAGAGAGAGACTGATAGTGAGGGAGAGAGAGACTGAAGGTGAGGGAGAGAGAGACTGAAGGTGAGGGAGATAGAGACTGAAGGTGAGGGAGATAGAGACTGAAGGTGAGGGAGAGAGAGACTGAAGGTGAGAGAAAAAGAGAGACTGAAGGTGAGGGAGAGAGAGACTGAAAGTGAGAGAAAGAGAGAGACTGATAGTGAGGGAGAGAGAGACTGATAGTGAGGGAGAGAGAGACTGATAGTGAGGGAGAGAGAGACTGAAGGTGAGGGAGAGAGAGACTGATAGTGAGGTAGAGAGACTGAAGGTGAGGGAAAGAGACTGAAGGTGAGGGAGAGAGAGACTGATAGTGAGGTAGAGAGACTGAAGGTGAGGGAAAGAGACTGAAGGTGAGGGAGAGAGACTGAAAGTGAGGGAAAGAGACTGAAGGTGAGGGAGAGAGAGACTGAAAGTGAGGGAGAGAGAGACTGATAGTGAGGGAGAGAGAGACTGATAGTGAGGGAGAGAGAGACTGAAGGTGAGGGAGAGAGAGACTGATAGTGAGGTAGAGAGACTGAAGGTGAGGGAAAGAGACTGAAGGTGAGGGAGAGAGACTGAAAGTGAGGGAAAGAGACTGAAGGTGAGGGAGAGAGAGACTGAAAGTGAGGGAGAGAGAGACTGAAGGTGAGGGAGAGAGAGACTGAAGGTGAGGGAGAGAGAGACTGAAAGTGAGGGAGAGAGAGACTGAAGGTGAGGGAGAGAGAGACTGAAAGTGAGGGAGAGAGAGAGACTGAAGGTGATGGAGAGAGAGACTGAAGGTGAGGGAGATAGAGAGACTGAAAGTGAGGGAGAGAGAGACTGAAAGTGAGGGAGAGAGAGACTGAAGGTGAGGGAGAGAGAGACTGAAAGTGAGGGAGAGAGAGACTGAAGGTGAGGGAGAGAGAGAGACTGAAGGTGAGGGAGAGAGAGACTGAAGGTGAGGGAGAGAGAGAGACTGAAGGTGAGGGAGAGAGAGACTGAAGGTGAGGGAGAGAGAGACTGAAGGTGAGGGAGAGAGAGAGACTGAAAGTGAGGAAAAGAGACTGAAGGTGAGGGAGAGAGAGACTGAATGTGAGGGAGATTGAATGCGGTGAACTAAGCGTCACCAATAATTCGAATAATAATACGAGGTTACTATTAAAAAAATTGTTGTACTATATTGGTTTACATAGCGTTTTATTGTTTACCCAATAGCAGCGCCAGTGTGTACTTGAATATTAAGTTAAGCTCTTACCTCAACAGGATCCGTTGTAAATCTAATAATTTGGGCTGGTTTTTGTAGCAGATTTTTTCTATATTTCAGATTCCTTGGTTTGTATAGCAGGCCTGTAGATGTGGGTGTGGTCTTCTTGATATGGACTGAAGACTTTCTGTTGGCTTCATAGGCTGCTCTCAATGTAGGCTACGTATATATATTATATTAATATATAATTCAGTAATCAGGTTAGTGTTATTTGTGTACCAGACAGTCTATTTATAATTTCTTTTTTTTCAGCTTTATATCGTTATCTTTATATATCTTTATTATATATCTTTATATAATCATAGTAAATTGATTCAAATATCTTTAGGCAGATGGACAGCCGCACATGAACAGACAGACATGTCACTAAATAGGTAGACACGACAGATACAGAAGACAGACAGACAGACAGACAGACAGACAGACACACCGACAGACATGTCACTAAATAGGTGGACAGACAGATAAACAGATAAGACAGATAGATAGACAGACAGACAGAGACAAACACAGACAGACAGACAGAGACAGACACAGACAGACAGACAGACACCAAGACAGACAGACAGACAGACAGACAGACAGACAGACAGACAGACAGACAGAAAAGTAGAAAGACGTACTCATGAAAAATCAAAGTTACAAGTATAAAACTCTGTACAAACAGAATTTTTTCTTCTAACGAAATTACCTCTTTCTGTTCTGGCCTAGAAAGACAGTCTTCCCTGACCCCCCTCCTGCCTCTGTCTCTCAAGCTAGTGTACTATTAGCATGCTCGAATGACAGCTAGCATTGAGATCCGAGAGACAGTTGCGCCGCCCCTATGGCCCTTGCCTAATTACCTAATATAGGCCGTAGGTTGCGGGACCTGCAGTTTATATGCATTACACATATACAGAAGTTAGTTTTGCAACAACAGCAAATTTTCCCATTTTTTGTCATTGTGTAATTAGCTGTACCTCGGGTTTAGAGTTAAAATTCTCACCACTTCTCAGTTAGCCCGCCCAGCTGAGGTTTTATATTTTTCCTAATTACTATACTCTCACTTCGATTCGCTTCGTTCTATTGGTACACCTGTGCAGCAATCAGTCAATGTGTACTTTTAATTCAGACAGCAATTTCTCTTGGACTATTCTGAAATAAAAAATACGAGAAAACTGATCGGGGTAGCTTTAATCCGTCCAACCCTCGCACACCGCTCCCCCCCACTTCATTCCTCAACTCAAGTCTAGCTACGCGTAGTAGCTAAGTTGCGTCACTCGCTAAGATTTAGAGAGACTTTACCCGCACTCTCAAAAGTGGCGACCACAGACGGAATCTTCTGTGTGTGATGGCGACTTTTCAATGTTGCTGAGTACATATTTGTGCCAGCCGGCCCTGGGTTATTCCAATTTGCTACCCCAGGCCCAGCTACAAGAACACGATTGGGTCGTGATTGGAGGATAGTAGCATCTATTTGGCTGGCTGTGACACCAGCCAATCGCGGGGCAGGAGGGGGGGGGACGCGCTGCTAGCAATGGCGCAGCCAGCCAATAGTGGGTTGGCCCAGACAGACAGTGGGGTGGGTGGCGCGTAAACAACTTCAGGAGAAAAGTGCAGTGGACTGGTGCACTGACTTGCAAGCCCGATATGGCCAATATAAGAACTGTTAACTCTCTGTGTATAACTCTCCTTAAAGTTCTTCAGACTGACAAATAAATGCCCAGGAATGCAAAAAAACTAAATCAATCAAAATGAGACAAATGTATTGATCATTAATGCTAGAATCGTGCATGAAACTAATGACTTGATGGCTGACAACAGACAAATCAAATGACCACTGACCACAAATCAAAGGTCCCCAGACATGAATGTCATCAAGCATGTCTAGGAATTCAAGGTTGAATTGTGAATGAGAAGTTGTCGCAATAAGTGAGAAAATTTTCATCTCGATTGGAGGGTGGAACTTTTTCCATGAATGAATTCAGGAGCGATCAGCCCATACGAGCCCGTGAACGTAGTTTGAATTGCGTCACATGGGACTGAGATCTGAGGAAAGTTGACCACTGGTTTTGGGGTGGAAACTTTAATATGTTGCTGAGTGTACATACGAGCGTACACCTCTTAATAGACTTCCTGTTCGTAAAGCTCCCTTCGAAGTTTGCTTGTATAATAATAAATATTTTTATTTTTTAATTTCTAAAAATCCAGCCAACGCCCAGAGCCGGCCAAGTCCACAGCCTGGCCAGCAGCGTCTCCAGCCGTCTCCATCGGGCAGCGCAAGACGCAGCGGCGGCGCAGGCTTGAGGTCTCCCAAATCGCCTCGCAGCAAATTAAGTGGTTCCGGAGCGGAAACTCTCTCCGATCAGCAGCCAGCTTCCGCTGGTTCTTCATCGATGATTCGAAAAACTCCGCCATCAGCATCTGTGAAGAGTCCTTTGGCGGCTTCTTCTGCTGCTGTTGCTGCTGCTACTGCGGCTTTGTCATCATCGGCGGCTTCTCCGGCGCTTCCGTCTTCCACGGCAGTCGCTTCGTCTACCACCACGCCTTCGTCAGTATCGCCGTTGGCAACCTCGCCGCCACCATCGCGCAGCTGCCTTCGCCGTCGTCGAATCTCATCCTCGTCTCAGCAGCAGGCCGCCCAGGAGGCTTTGGCTTCTCAGGTGGACGAGAAAGAGCGAATCAAGAGCTTTATTGAGGCCAAGAACAAGCAGATACCCGATCCGGTGCCTGACGAAGGCCCCGTGGCGCCTTCCAGTCCGTCTGGCGCCGCCGCCGCCGGTGTCGCGGTGTCGAATGCATCCACAGCTTCGCCCACGCTGATTGTGACCGCTACGGCTATTGATTCAACTGCTGCTGGTGCTGCTACCTCTGCTAGGAAACGGCGACCGTCCAAGCGGTATGGCAGCTCTGCCGCGCCCGCTGAGACTGTTGCTACGGTCAAATTCGAGCCGGTGGCTGTTCAAGCCGACTATTCGGATGATTACGATGAGCAGGATGAGAACTCTGTCGGATTTGAGCAGAAGAAGCTGCCTGCTATGCGAATGCCGCTGCCTAAGCAGGTAAGAATTTATTTATATTTATTTTTTACACATTTTCTATTGTGTGAGTTTATTTTGTGTCAGTTTTTTGTGTCAATTAGTGTCAGTGTGTCAATTGGTGCATCAGTTGGTGTCATTTGTGTGCCAGTAGTGTGTCAGTTGGTGTGTCAGTAGTGTGTCAGTTGATGTAAGTAGTGTCGGTTGGTGTGTCAGTTGGTGTCAAGTAGTGTCAGTTAGTGTGTCAGTAGTGTGTCAGTTGGTGCGTCAATTGGTATGTCAATTGGTGTCAGTACTTCACTTGTGTCGGATAGGTTAACTACTCAGGTGTCTGACGGACAGCACTCCGATCTTAGCATAGTGTACTAGCTACTGTACTTACAGTACATTACATGCATGCTACAAATATCACATTGCATTAATCACATCGCAGTCCCCATCTGCGCTGAGCCTGGGCTCCCTAGCCGACAACTCCAACATGAGCAGCAGCAGCAGTAGCGACAGGAGCCGCCACAGCAGCATCAACGGAGACTACAACGGCTCGCCACCTGCTACTGCCGCCGATGTTGAAGTGAATGGAAAATTCAATGCTACTACTAGTAGTATGACAGCAACAACTGCTACCACTACCACCACTCTGATGCACAGTCAGGACAGCAGCAGCGGAGGTCGCCGGGTCACCGTTGAAACCTATCACTCCGAGCCGCCCAAGCAGCTGCCTCAGAATCCGCCACCGACTCCGCCGCCAACTCCCAAACAGTCTCCGCCTCTGCTCCGGTTCACCGCCGCCTCCGTCACTTTGGACGATTCCGACTCAGCTGGAGCTGCCAAGACTGCAAATGCCGGTAGTTTGTCGGCGGCGGTTCATCCGCAGCCGGGCTCTGAGCAGGACACGGTCACCAGCAATGCTAAACGGCGTGTTGAATTTGCCGAGCTGTTCAGAATCCGGGCCCAGCAGAATGCTGCTGCGGCGGCGGCTGCTGCTGCTGCTGCGGCGGCTGCTGCTGCTGCTACGAATTCAACAGATCCAGCTGCTGCAGCACCAGCAACCGGCGGTGCCCATTGTCACCATCCGTATCATCAACACGGTACAGCAGCAGCTGACGGCGTAGCCGATGCGGTTGTCGATGCTGAACTGGTTGGCGAGCCGCAACAGCAGCAGCATCATCAGCAGCCAATGATGCCGGATCAGCAGCTGGATAGCGACGATTCTGAATACGGCGTGACTGGCGGCCGCGCCAACGGCGCTAGCGGCAGGGTGAGCGCTTCAATTTTTGTGCCTAATAAATTGCTCCTTATTAATCTAATGATTGTGTTGATTAGAAAACGTAGCCATCTTTTCAAAAGCATCTTATTAATTTACATTTTTATGTGCATTAACTTAACTTGGGTTGCATGCTCATTTTTTGAAAAAAATACAGTTTTGTTGTTTTACTTTTTATGCGCTATTATGCCTAGAGATGCAATGCGAGTGACAGGTAGATGCAATGGGAGTGACAGGGAGATGCAATTCGAGTGACAGGGAGATGCAATGGGAATGACAGGGAGATGCAATTCGAGTGACAGGGAGATGCAATGCGAGTGACAGGGAGATGCAATGGGAATGACAGGGAGATGCAATGCGAGTGACAGGGAGATGCAATGCGAGTGACAGGGAGATGCAATGGGAGTGACAGGGGAGATGCAATGGGAGAGACAAGGGAGATGCAATTCGAGTGACAGGGAGATGCAATGCGAGTGACAGGGAGATGCAATGGGAGTGACAAGAAGAGGCAATGGGAGTGACAGGGAGATGCAATGCGAGTGACAGGGAGATGCAATTCGAGTGACAGGGAGATGCAATGCGAGTGACAGGGGAGATGCAATGGGAGTGACAAGGGAGATGCAATGGGAATGACAGGGAGATGCAATGGGAATGACAAGAAGAGGCAATGGGAGTGACAGGGAGATGCAATTCGAGTGACAGGGGAGATGCAATGAGAGTGACAAGGGAGATGCAATGAGAGTGACAGGTAGATGCAATGGGAGTGACAAGGGAGATGCAATGGGAGTCAAAAGGAGATGCAATGGGAGTGACAAGGGAGATGCAATTCGAGTGACAGGGAGATGCAATGCGAGTGACAGGGAGATGCAATGGGAATGACAGGGAGATGCAATTCGAGTGACAGGGAGATGCAATGGGAGTGACAGTGAGATGCAATGGGAGTGACAGGGAGATGCAATGCGAGTGACAGGGAGATGCAATGGGAGTGACAGTGAGATGCAATGGGAGTGACAGGGAGATGCAATGCGAGTGACAGGGAGATGCAATGGGAGTGACAGGGAGATGCAATTCGAGTGACAGGGAGATGCAATTCGAGTGACAAGGGAGATGCAATGAGAGTGACAGGTAGATGCAATGGGAGTGACAAGGGAGATGCAATGGGAGTGAAAAGGAGATGCAATGGGAGTGACAAGGGAGATGCAATTCGAGTGACAGGGAGATGCAATGCGAGTGACAGGGAGATGCAATTCGAGTGACAGGGAGATGCAATGCGAGTGACAGGGAGATGCAATGGGAGTGACAGGGAGATGCAATGCGAGTGACAGGGAGATGCAATGGGAGTGACAGGGGAGATGCAATGGGAGTGACATGGGAGATGCAATGGGAGTGACAAGGGAGATGCAATGGGAATGACAGGGAGATGCAATTCGAGTGACAGGGAGATGCAATGCGAGTGACAGGGAGATGCAATGGGAGTGACAGGGGAGATGCAATGGGAGTGACAGGGAGATGCAATGGGAATGACAGGGAGATGCAATGGGAATGACAAGAAGAGGCAATGGGAGTGACAGGGAGATGCAATGCGAGTGACAGGGAGATGCAATTCGAGTGACAGGGAGATGCAATGCGAGTGACAGGGGAGATGCAATGGGAGTGACAGGGAGATGCAATGGGAATGACAAGGGAGATGCAATGGGAGTGACAAGGGAGATGCAATGGGAGTGACAGGGAGATGCAATGGGAGTGACAAGGGAGATGCAATGGGAGTGACAGGGAGATGCAATGGAAGTGACAAGGGAGATGCAATGGCAGTGACAAGGGAGATGCAATGGGAGTGACAAGGGAGATGCAATGGCAGTGACAGAGTGATGCAATGAGAGTGACAGGGAGATGCAATGGGAGTGACAAGGGAAATGCAATGGAAGTGACAAGGGAGATGCAATGGGAGGGTCAAGGGAAATGCAATGGAAGTGACAAGGGAGACAGACAGACAGACAGACACACAGACAGACAGACACTAAGACAGCAGACAGACACTAAGACAGACAGACAGACACTAGACAGACAGACACTAAGACAGACAGACAGACAGACAGACAGACAGACACTAAGACAGACAGACAGACAGACAGACAGACAGACAGACAGACACTAAGACAGACAGACAGACAGACACTAAGACAGACAGACAGACACTAGACAGATAGACACTAAGACAGACAGACAGACAGACAGACAGACACTAAGACAGACAGACAGACAGACAGACAGACAGACAGACAGACAGACACTAAGACAGACAGACACTAAGACAGCAGACAGACAGACACTAAGACAGACAGACAGACAGACAGACACTAAGACAGACAGACAGACAGACACTAAGACAGCAGACAGACAGACACTAAGACAGACAGACAGACACTAGACAGACAGACACTAAGACAGACAGACAGACAGACAGACACTAAGACAGACAGACAGACAGACAGACAGACACTAAGACAGACAGACAGACAGACACTAAGACAGACAGACAGACAGACACTAAGACAGACAGACAGACAGACACTAAGACAGACAGACAGACAGACAGACAGACAGACAGACAGACACTAAGACAGACAGACAGACAGACACACAGACAGACACTAAGACAGCAGACAGACAGACACTAAGACAGACAGACAGACACTAAGACAGACAGACAGACAGACAGACAGACAGACAGACAGCTAGACAGACAGACAGACAGACAGACAGGCAGCTAGACAGACAGACAGACACTAAATTAGACAGCTAGACAGACAGATAGACACTAAATTAGACAGCTAGACAGACAGACAGACAGACAGACAGACACTAAGACAGACAGACAGACAGACAGACAGACAGACACACAGACAGACACTAAGACAGCAGACAGACAGACACTAAGACAGACAGACAGACACTAGACAGACAGACACTAAGACAGACAGACAGACAGACAGACAGACAGCTAGAATTCGAGTGACAGGGAGATGCAATGCGAGTGACAGGGGAGATGCAATGGGAGTGACAAGGGAGATGCAATGGGAATGACAGGGAGATGCAATGGGAATGACAAGAAGAGGCAATGGGAGTGACAGGGAGATGCAATTCGAGTGACAGGGGAGATGCAATGAGAGTGACAAGGGAGATGCAATGAGAGTGACAGGTAGATGCAATGGGAGTGACAAGGGAGATGCAATGGGAGTGAAAAGGAGATGCAATGGGAGTGACAAGGGAGATGCAATTCGAGTGACAGGGAGATGCAATGCGAGTGACAGGGAGATGCAATGGGAATGACAGGGAGATGCAATTCGAGTGACAGGGAGATGCAATGGGAATGACAAGAAGAGGCAATGGGAGTGACAGGGAGATGCAATGCGAGTGACAGGGAGATGCAATTCGAGTGACAGGGAGATGCAATGCGAGTGACAGGGGAGATGCAATGGGAGTGACAGGGAGATGCAATGGGAATGACAAGGGAGATGCAATGGGAGTGACAAGGGAGATGCAATGGGAGTGACAGGGAGATGCAATGGGAGTGACAAGGGAGATGCAATGGGAGTGACAGGGAGATGCAATGGAAGTGACAAGGGAGATGCAATGGCAGTGACAAGGGAGATGCAATGGGAGTGACAAGGGAGATGCAATGGCAGTGACAGAGTGATGCAATGAGAGTGACAGGGAGATGCAATGGGAGTGACAAGGGAAATGCTATGGAAGTGACAAGGGAGATGCAATGGGAGGGTCAAGGGAAATGCAATGGAAGTGACAAGGGAGATGCAATGGAAGTGACAAGGGAGATGCAATGGGAGGGTCAAGGGAAATGCAATGGAAGTGACAAGGGAGATGCAATGGGAGTGACAAGGGAGATGCAATGAGAGTGACAAAAAGTTGCAATGGGAGTTACATTACAAGCTGTTAAAATCTAAGCTTGAGCTGCTCAAAGTGCACTTCAACCAGCATTTGTAAATATTTGTTTTTTAAGTTTTTTTGCATTGCTAGAAAGTAAAAATATAAAAAGGCTTAATTAGTATATCACCAAATGCATGCCCGTAGTAAGTAGTGTGCATAAAATATAGTTTTTTTTACTTTATTTTTAATAGCCTAAATTATTTATTTATTATTTCAAATGCCTATTATTTATTTAAAAATGGCTTGCTAAATGATTTTTATTCAATCATGGTATCCAATTTTGTCTGCTGTATAGATTTTTTACCTTTTCCCCTCAAAATTGTCCCTAATCGCTTTCAGCCACTTGTAGCTGGCACTGGGTCAACTCGATTCCAAATTAGGCAGGTGCCCATTACGGCAGCCAAAACTAGCCAAAGCTGCTGTCGGAGTGACCAGCAGGAACAGGTTAATTAATTAATTAATGCTATTGCGCTAATTATTCATAATTATACTTTTATCGCCATGGTTTTGTTAATAATTTTTAACTATCGTTTCAATCTTCAGTAAAAAAATAAATATTACATGTTTTTATATCAACGGAAACGTTTCATAAAAATCACGATTTTAATATATGTGAATTATACTACTGATGTTTAATTTCAACTTTCTATATAGAGTCTGTATTAGTCTTTCTTATTGCCACTTGTCTGCCTGTGGCTGAGATTTAATGTTTGTTCCTGCGCAGGTTTGGTTGCTTAATAGTGTTGATTGATTGGCACCTAGGACTGCTTAACCATTGACAGACAACAATATTGTGCACTGATTGAAATTCATTGACACTGACAGACAGACAGACAGACAGACAGGCAGACAGACAGACAAACAGACAGACAGACAGACAGACAGACAGACAGACAAACACACAGACAAACACACAGACAGACAGACAGACAAACACACAGACAGACACACAGACAGACAGACAGGCAGACACTAAGACAGACAGACAGACAGACAGACAGACAGACACACAGACAGACACACAGACACTAAATTAGACAGCTAGACAGACAGACAGACAGACAGACAGACAGACAGACAGACAGACCGACAGACAGACACTAGACAGACACTGAGACACTAAGACAGACAGACAGACACTAAATTAGACAGCTAGACAGACAGACAGACAGACAGACAGACAGACAGACAGACAGACAGACAGACACACAGACAGACAGACACTAAGACAGCAGACAGACACTAAGACAGACAGACAGACACTAGACAGACAGACACTAAGACAGACAGACAGACAGACAGACAGACACTAAGACAGACAGACAGACAGACAGACAGACACTAAGACAGACAGACAGACAGACACTAAATTAGACAGCTAGACAGACAGACAGACACTAAGACAGACAGACAGACAGACAGACACTAAGACAGACAGACAGACAGACACTAAGACAGCAGACAGACAGACACTAAGACAGACAGACAGACACTAGACAGACAGACACTAAGACAGACAGACAGACAGACAGACACTAAGACAGACAGACACTAAGACAGACAGACAGACAGACAGACAGACAGACAGACAGACACTAAGACAGACAGACAGACAGACAGACAGACAGACACTAAGACAGACAGACAGACAGACACTAAGACAGACAGACAGACAGACACTAAGACAGACAGACAGACACTAAGACAGACAGACAGACACTAGACAGACAGACACTAAGACAGACAGACAGACAGACAGACAGACAGACACTAAGACAGACAGACAGACAGACAGACAGACAGACAGACAGACAGACAGACACTAAGACAGACAGACACTAAGACAGCAGACAGACAGACACTAAGACAGACACTAAGACAGCAGACAGACAGACACTAAGACAGACAGACAGACAGACAGACACTAAGACAGACAGACAGACAGACACTAAGACAGCAGACAGACAGACACTAAGACAGACAGACAGACACTAGACAGACAGACACTAAGACAGACAGACAGACAGACAGACACTAAGACAGACAGACACTAAGACAGACACTAAGACAGACAGACAGACAGACAGACAGACACTAAGACAGACAGACAGACAGACACTAAGACAGACAGACAGACAGACACTAAGACAGACAGACAGACAGACACTAAGACAGACAGACAGACAGACAGACAGACAGACACACAGACAGACACTAAGACAGCAGACAGACAGACACTAAGACAGACAGACAGACACTAGACAGACAGACACTAAGACAGACAGACAGACAGACAGACAGACAGCTAGAATTCGAGTGACAGGGAGATGCAATGCGAGTGACAGGGGAGATGCAATGGGAGTGACAAGGGAG
>NIVC01000450.1:127500-146639 GCA_002269645.1 Macrostomum lignano
GATAGATAGACAAACAGATAGATAGACAGACAGATAGTTAGATAGAGAGATAGATAGATAGATAGATAGATAGATAGTTAGATAGAGAGATAGATAGATAGATAGATAGATAGATAGACAGATAGATAGACAGATAGATAGACAGACAGATAGATAGATAGATAGATAGATAGATAGACAGACAGATAGATAGACAGACAGACAGATAGATAGATAGATAGATAGATAGATAGATAGATAGATAGATAGATAGATAGATAGATAGATAGACAGATAGATAGACAGACAGATAGATAGATAGATAGATAGATAGATAGATAGATAGATAGATAGATAGATAGATAGATAGATAGACAGACAGATAGATAGACAGATAGATAGATAGATAGATAGATAGATAGATAGATAGATAGATAGATAGATAGATAGACAGACAGATAGATAGACAGACAGACAGATAGATAGATAGATAGATAGATAGATAGATAGATAGATAGACAGATAGATAGACAGACAGATAGATAGATAGATAGATAGATAGATAGATAGATAGATAGATAGACAGACAGATAGATAGACAGATAGATAGATAGATAGATAGATAGATAGATAGATAGATAGATAGATAGATAGAATAAACCAACCATAATCCACAGACCAACCTATACAGGCTTCTGTTATTAGTTACTGTCTGAAATATTATTGTACTAAACTGGAACTGCTGAAATACTATCAGCAATGTCAATCATCAGTGGTGTCTGAGGCGCAAAATCACTAATAATCGTTGTCTCATTAGTTGCCAACCAACACCCCGAACTCCATCAGAGTCAGGTGTCAGAAACGGAAGTGGAACGCGTCAACTCTGATGTGAACTCCGAGGCCACCTCAGACGAAGGCATCTCCGGCACCGGGTACGAGGATGAGTTCAAAGAGGACCCTGAGAACCCGGAGGATCCGTTTCTACTCTGGTACAGAGAGACTCAGCATGTAAGTTTGTTCTATTGTTTTAAAAATCTGTAAAATTTCCTAAATCATTCACCGCCTGGACAAATTTTAAATACGCGCCAAAGTTTGTATTCAACAATTATAACAATTATTAATCAAGGAATGAATGATTACATGTATGCAACATTCAGGCCAGCACCGACAGGAGCAGGTGCAGACGCTGCTCTTTGGATCCGTTGGTAAGATGTAGCAGTGCTGACAGAACCTCAGGGCATTGACTCCGCATGCAATCGTGCCATCGATTGGTTTGACTCTCATTTCGTTCCTGTGGGATCTGTGCTCAGTGCAGTGCACGCGTTCTACATGTAGAAGGGGATTTAGTCAGAATTTCAAGATGCCTGCCTGTCTGCTTTGCGTCACAAATTTTTTGTTTGTGTGTTGGTTTTTCAATTGTATGAACTGGCGTGAACTGTCCCTGGTTACTTGCGGCTGCTCATTATTTTTGTGTGCCAACTTTTTGTAGGCGTGTTATGGGTCTTATAGGATAAATTGGAAATATTGGATATTGAATATTGGAAAATATTAACTTTTAATAGAATTTTTAAGGGGATATTCTCGGGAGCCTCACTGATCTTCCCCTCTTCTTTCTCCTCTCCCCTCTCCTCTCTTCTCCCCTGTCTCCTCTCTTCTCCCCTGTCTCCTCTCTCTGCCCTGTCTCCTCTCTTCTCCCCTGTCTCCTCTCTTCTCCCCTGTCTCCTCTCTTCTCCCCGTCTCCTCTCTTCTCCCCTGTCACCTCTCTTCTCCCCTGTCTCCTCTCTTCTCCCCTGTCACCTCTCTTCTCCCCTGTCTCCTCTCTTCTCCCCTGTCTCCTCTCTTCTCCCCTGTCTCCTCTCTTCTCCCCTGTCTCCTCTCTTTTCCCCTGTCTCCTCTCTTTTCCCCTGTCTCCTCTCTTCTCCCCTGTCTCCTCTCTTCTCCCCTGTCTCCTCTCTTCTCCCGTCTCCTCTCTTCTCCCCTGTCTCCTCTCTTCTCCCCTGTCTCCTCTCTGTCCCCTGTCTCCTCTCTTCTCCCCTGTCTCCTCTCTTCTCCCCTGTCACCTCTCTTCTCCCCTGTCACCTCTCTTCTCCCCTGTCTCCTCTCTGTCCCCTGTCTCCTCTCTGTCCCCTGTCTCCTCTCTTCTCCCCTGTCTCCTCTCTTCTCCCCTGTCTCCTCTCTTTTCCCCTGTCTCCTCTCTTTTCCCCTGTCTCCTCTCTTCTCCCCTGTCTCCTCTCTTCTCCCCTGTCTCCTCTCTTCTCCCGTCTCCTCTCTTCTCCCCTGTCTCCTCTCTTCTCCCCTGTCTCCTCTCTGTCCCCTGTCTCCTCTCTTCTCCCCTGTCTCCTCTCTTCTCCCCTGTCACCTCTCTTCTCCCCTGTCACCTCTCTTCTCCCCTGTCTCCTCTCTGTCCCCTGTCTCCTCTCTGTCCCCTGTCTCCTCTCTTCTCCCCTGTCTCCTTTCTTCTCCCCTGTCTCCTCTCTTCTCCCCTGTCACCTCTCTTCTCCCCTGTCACCTCTCTTCTCCCCTGTCTCCTCTCTTCTCCCCTGTCTCCTCTCTTCTCCCCGTTCTGCTCTCCTCTCGTCTCCTCTCTCCTCCCTCCCCTCTCCTCTCATCTCATCTGTCCTGTCTTATCTCTTCTCCCCTCTCTCCTTTTCTCCTTTCCTCTCCTCCTCTTCCCTCCCAACCCCCTGCCCTCTCCTCTTCTCTCCCCCTATTTTCTCTCTTCCGTCTCCTCTCTTCTCTCTTCCCATTCGTTTCGCAGCATTCTCCGCCTTACTTTATCATGCAATATGTGTTGCTATGCTAATATTAGTTAGCCACATGCGCTAACTGATTAGTCTGGAACTATTTTTTTGAAAGAACCACTGCAGCTTCTATAAATAAAATAAAATGATAAACAGATTATGTAGGTTTTAGTTTTTAATTATGCATTTTACAGCTATAGTTTATACGCAATGAACAAACACGTGAAACTGCTGTTTATTGTCGCACCATATTGAGTAGCTATCTAGAGTATGCTGGAGTTTTGCGATTCTTATCTAGTCTTATTTGTATCAGTAATTAGTATTGTTATTATCGCAGGAACATGCATTTGTCATATTTGTACATATGCGGCGTATTTTATAGCTGTTAGATATTATAGATGCAACTCAATTGGATGCGTTTGATCATTGAACGGTACTGTAACACTGACTACACTGCGACTTTTGCACGTTGCCTGAAGCAGGGTTTGGCTTGGATTTTGGATTCCATCTTTTTCTGAATGAGGAAGCTGTCCCAATCCCATATTCTCCCTGATTGAGCAGTCCCATGTCCCTGATTGAGCAGTCCCATATTATCCCTGATTGAGCAGTCCCATGTCCCTGATTGAGCAGTCCCATATTCTCCCTGATTGAGCAGTCCCATATCCTTCCCTGATTGAGCAGTCCCATATCCTTCCCTGATTGAGCAGTTTCATATCCTTCCCTGATTGAGCAGTCCCATATCCTTCCCTGATTGAGCAGTCCCATATTCTCCCTGATTGAGCAGTCCCATATTCTCCCTGATTGAGCAGTCCCATATTCTCCCTGATTGAGCAGTCCCATATTCTCCCTGATTGAGCAGTCCCATATCCTTCCCTGATTGAGCAGTCCCATATTCTCCCTGATTGAGCAGTCCCATATTCTCCCTAATTGAGCAGTCCCATATTCTCCCTGATTGAGCAGTCCCATATTCTCCCTGATTGAGCAATCCCATATTCTCCCTGATTGAGCAATCCCATATTCTCCCTGATTGAGCAGTCCCATATTGTCCCTGATTGAGCAGTCCCATATTCTCCCTGATTGAGCAGTCCCATATTCTCCCTGATTGAGCAGTCCCATATTCTCCCTGATTGAGCAGTCCCATATTGTCCCTGATTGAGCAGTCCCATATTCTCCCTGATTGAGCAGTCCCATATTCTCCCTGATTGAGCAGTCCCATATTCTCCCTGATTGAGCAGTCCCATATTATCCCTGATTGAGCAGTCCCATATCCCTGATTGAGCAGTCCCATATCCCTGATTGAGCAGTTCCATATTCTCCCTGATTGAGCAGTCCCATATTCTCCCTGATTGAGCAGTCCCATATTATCCCTGATTGAGCAGTCCCATATTCTCCCTGATTGAGCAGTCCCATATTCTCCCTGATTGAGCAGTCCCATATCCCTGATTGAGCAGTCCCATATCCCTGATTGAGCAGTTCCATAATGTTAATACTACCTGAGTTTAGCATGATGCATCCCTCATCAACCCCCCAATCCTGCTCAGGGCGGCCTCCTGCACAACTCGCACACGTCAGCCAACGACAAGGTGTCCTGCTTCGTGTGGGGCTCCGGAGATCAAGTGAGAAAAGTGGAACTAACCCTACTGGACATTGGCTGGAGCATTATTCAAGCTGTTGAGAAAGTGCCAGAATCCAAAGAGTTTCTTCATCTGGCCGTATTGTTCACCATCTTTTTGAGCATTGTTCCCATCTGCTTTCGGGCTTTCATTGCCTGGGAGAGTGTGACCAAGTTTCTAAGCGGCTGCGTGGTTGCTGCTAGCGAAGATCCCGCGCAATTGTTCATGCTGTTGACTTCGGCTAATGCTACTGCTACTAATAGTAGTATTATGATGGAAGTCACAGATTATCTGGCTAACTGGCGAATGTGGCGAGGCGGTCTGTTTGTACTGATTGGCTGTCTGCTTAGGGCTGGCAGTTTTTTTGTACTGTTCTTTCTCTGCTGCGTTGCCGAGCGAGCGTTTAGTCAGGTAAGCCACTTCTGTGCCGCTTCTGCTGGTTTGGGGTTTTGGTTCTTAGTTTTGTGAGTTGTGTTGTTCTTTTAAATGTCTATAGGTTAGTGGTCGGTGCTCTCTTTGATGTCTATGTGTTAGTGGCGGTGCTCTCTTTGATGTCTATGGGTTAGTGGCGGTGCTCTCTTTGATGTCTATGGGTTAGTGGCGGTGCTCTCTTTGATGTGTATGGGTTAGTGGCGGTGCTCTCTTTGATGTGTATGAGTTAGCGGCGGTGCTCTCTTTGATGTCTATGGGTTAGTGGCGGTGCTCTCTTTGATGTGTATGAGTTAGCGGCGGTGCTCTCTTTGATGTCTATGGGTTAGTGGCGGTGCTCTCTTTGATGTCTATGGGTTAGTGGCGGTGCCCTCTTTGATGTCTGTAGGCTAGTGGCGGTGCTCTCTTTGATGTCTATGGGTTAGTGGCGGTGCTCTCTTTGATGTGTATGAGTTAGCGGCGGTGCTCTTACTGATGTCTATGGGTTAGTGGCGGTGCTCTCTTTGATGTGTATGAGTTAGCGGCGGTGCTCTTACTGATGTCTATTGGTTAGTGGCGGTGCTCTCTTTGATGTCTATGGGTTATGGCGGTGCTCTCTTTGATGTCTATTGGTTAGTGGCGGTGCTGTTTTTGATGTCTATTGGTTAGTGGCGGTGCCCTCTTTGATGTCTATTGGTTAGTGGCGGTGCTGTTTTGATGTCTATTGGTTAGTGGCGGTGCTGTTTTTAATGTCTATTGGTTAGTGGCGGTGCTGTTTTTGATGTCTATTGGTTAGTGGCGGTGCTGTTTTTAATGTCTATTGGTTAGTGGCGGTGCTGTTTTTGATGTCTATTGGTTAGTGGCGGTGCTGTTTTTAATGTCTATTGGTTAGTGGCGGTGCTGTTTTTGATGTCTATTGGTTAGTGGCGGTGCTGTTTTTGATGTCTATTGGTTAGTGGCGGTGCTGTATTTGATGTCTATTGGTTAGTGGCGGTGCTCTTACTGATGTCTATTGGTTAGTGGCGGTGCTGTCTTTGATGTCTATGTGGATGTGCCGACTGTCTTTAATGCCAAACCCCTGCTCCTTGACTCCAGCGCCTTCAGTACGCCAAGCACTTCTGCTACCTGACCTCGTCTCGCCGGGCCCGCAAATATGACCTGCCGCATTTCCGGCTGAACAAGGCTCGCAACATCAAGGTGTGGCTGTCGCTTCGCTCCTACCTGCGCAAGCGGGGCCCGCAGCGCAGCACTAACTCCGTGATAGCGTCCGTGTTCTATACGTTCATCGCCATCTGCTGCCTGATGTGCATCCAGCTGCTTCAAGCGCCTAGACAATTTCTGCAACAGATGGGCAATTGGGATTTGCTTGTGCTGACTGCCGGTCTAAGCATCTTTCTGCTGCAGTTCATCACGCTTGGGACCAAGATTAATAAGAAGTTCCGCAACCTGTCAGTGCTTATCACGGAGCAGGTGAGTGCAGTCTGTTCTCAGGAATTGTTCTACTTGTTGAGTCGATTTATGAGCAGTTATGAGTCATGGTTCATGACGAGTTCTGAATCATAGTTCATGAGAAGTTATAAGTCATGGTTCATAAGGAGTTATGAGTCATGGTTCATAAGAAGTTATGAGTAATGGTTCATGAGGAGTTATGAGTCATGATTCATGAGGAGTTATGAGTCATTGTTCATGTGGAGCTATGAATCATGGCTTATGAGGAGTTATGAGTCATGATTCAAAAAAAGTTATGAGTCTTGGTTATGAGAAGTTATGAGTCATGGTTCATGAGGAGTTTTGAGTCATGGTTTATGGGGAGTTATGAGTCATGGTTCACGGGGAGTTATGAGTCACGGTTCATTAGAAATAAGTCATGGTTCATGAGGAGTTATGAGTCATTTTTTATGAGGAGTTATGAGTCATGGTTCATAGGAATGAGTCATAGTTTAAAGGACTTGTCCATTGGTTCGGCGTAGTTGATTCTTAGTCATGGCTCATAAAAGCTGTTACTTATGAGTCATTGTTTATAGATGCTCGTATGAGTGTCGGTTTATATGTGTAGGCGAGTTGCAGGAAATGAAATAAACAACAATTTCACCCTGTCCCCACAGCTCAACCTGTACCTGTGCATGGAGGCCAAGCCCCACAAGAAAGATGAGCTCGTGCTAGCCAACAATGTGCTCCGTCTGGCTGAGGACCTGCTCAAAGAGCTCGATGGTCCCTTCAGAATCTGCGGCTGGTCCATCAATCCCATTTTCTACAACATCCTCAAGGTGGTGATCCTGTCGGCAATGTCCGCCATTCTGTCCGACCTCATTGGCTTCAAACTGAAGCTGTACAAAATCAAGCTAAACCCTGTGAACTGGTAGCTTCTGGACTGCTTTGGTGAGAACTGCTTTTTGCTGCAGACTGTTTGCCTGTAGTGGCAAGAACTTAAAGCTGAATTTTCACTGTCTGTCGTGTTTGTTCGGTTCTCTAGCTCCTGACCAATCATAATTCGCTTATGTACCCACCACCCCAAAATGTACACTGGCTCCTGACCAATCAGAACTCGAACATGCACCCACCGCTCTACTATGTACACTTGGCTCCTGACCAATCAGAATTCGCCCATGCACCCACCACCCCATAATGTACACTGGCTCTTGACCAATCAGAATTCGCCCATCCTGTCACACACCCATCCGATCCTACTAAATATGGGGTAGTTCAAGTGTTTACAACTGTTATATTGTCAAGTGTTTCAGCAATGTTTGCTAGCATTACTATGAGTAGTTAGCAGTATTTTCTGTTTAAAATAGCTTTACCGAAGGCGTAGAGACCCAGCTTAAAAAAGTTTCTCGCATGATTTTAGTTGCTGGTTGCTAACATAAAATATTTTTGCTGTGCTTAAACTGTCCCTAAACCGAACCCTTATTTTTGCATTGCTTTCAATTACGCAACTCAATCCAATGTGATTAAATCAGATCGAAGCATGTGATTTATTGTGCGCCATCTGTCACACACAGAACATGTGATCGTTAAATCAGTTATATTAAAACTTGCCCCTTCAATTGCTTGGCCCTATACTTATCCCCAATATTCTAATCGCATTTTTATGTACATAAAAGTGCATGTGCTTGTTCAGCTACTGCAAGTAGTGTGCAGATTAAATGTCGACTGTAAAAGATCGTTGGCTTTTTATAAATGTTTTACACAAAAAATTTTGCAATTTGCTTCAATTCTCTTTAGAGATCTGCAAGGAAAATTGAAATTTTATTTTTTCCATCAACTATTGCCTGAACTTGTCCCATCCTAGTATTCACAGTACTTTTTGTTTACCTAATAATATGATTTTACTTGTAATTACAATTGCCATGTTTGGTCAGATAGATATTTCTTTTCACGCTTCTAACAAAAAAGTGCATCTGACAACGTAAAGTACATCAGACGTCATAAAAGTGCACGCAAGTCGTTAAAGTACATCATTAAATATCATTTGTATTATACTTATTGCACTTTTGCATTGTCAAACATAAAATTCTAGTATTACTACTACTAAATCTGTTGAAAACAGTAGTGCAGTTCTAACATCAGTGTATTAATTATCATTATCAATATTATCAGTTTCTATAAAAAATGCATTGTCTTTTTTTTGCATCACATAGTCGTTATTTTTGTCAGTTCTTTTTCAAGCTCTACTACTTTTGTATTTTGAGTAGTCACAGATGGTCATTGCTGTTCAGATTTGTCTGTCGGAACACCTCGCAACCTCATTGCGTCTACCAGAGTTTTGTCCGCCTGCCTGCATGCAGTAATTCTGAGTCCTGCAGTAACTTTAATGCCATACTGAATGCCGTCTACGATATTATTGCAACCGAAAATATTAATGAAGTTTTTATTCTCCCAAATATTTGCTTTTTATTCGACTAAAAATGAAAAAATAATTGTAACTAATACTTTAATATATGGTTTTTACCTTCTGCCCTGTCTTTTATCACCCTGTCTGACCTTATTTGACCCCAATGAACCGAGGCGAACAATTTTAAAGTGCAAGAGTGCTAATATCGTCATATTAATTATGCATAGATTATCCAGCTTAACCAGATTCATCTCCAATTCGATGTCATTTTGTACTTTAGCGATTGCCGTGTACCGCTCTCAAGGCTCACCAAAATAAATAAAATATAACATCGATTTGAGCTCGTGTGCTCATCTATAAACCTGATTTGAGTAGCTTTTCGGTTGCTTTATTTAATTTGATTAGTCAACTTAGCAAATCTGACTCGATACAAGATTGTAATGAATCCGAAAGGATTTTCATTTACTTCTGTGTGCTCTTTGCGGGGCTCTTAAGCTGCCGTTATGATAATCTCACCCCAGTGTGTGTTGATGACTGGATAATCTCCCCCCAGTGTGTGTTGATGACTGTATAATCTCACCCCAGTGTGTGTTGATGACTGGATAATCTCACCCATGTGTTTGTTGATGACTGGATAATCTCACCCCAGTGTGTGTTGATGATTGGATAATCTCACCCCAGTGTGTATTGATGACTGGATAATCTCACCACTGTGTGTGTTGAGAACTGGATAATCTCACCCCAGTGTGTGTTGAGAACTGGATAATCTCACCACAGTGTGTATTGATGACTGGATAATCTCACCCCAGTGTGTATTGATGTCTGGATAATTTTACCCCAGTGTGTATTGATGAGTCGATAATCTCACCCCCAGTGTGTGTTTATGACTGAATAATCTCGCTCAGTGTGTGTTGATGAGTCAATAATCTTACGTAGAAAGTCAACTCACGTCTAACACATATTTTTAGTAAATGGTGAAAGAGCTTAAAAGTTCGTTTGCACATGTAGAGACTAAAAATAACTCACTTGAGAAGTCAGCAGCCAGCTCGTTTGCCAGATAGGAGCACAAGATTACGTAAAGATCGTTAGTTCTTCGCATTTCTGCCTTTTTTAATTTACTAACTGCATTTATTTATGCAGATTAGATAACGCTAGCTCACAGCAAAAGCAGCAGACATGCCACCAAAGACAACTCGAAGAAACACAAATAAAAGAAAGGCTTTAGCAGAATCAGCCAAAACTGCCCCAGACGCCAAGGTGGCAAAAGCACAGAAATCTGCAAAAGCAGATAAGTCTGCAAACGCAGAGAAATCTAAAAAAGCAGAGAAATCTGCAAAAACAAAAAATTTCGGCACAGCTGCTTCCGCGATGAATCCTTTCGCCGACTTGCCCGGCACCCTGACAGATCCGGGCTGGCGGCGGCTGCTGCAGCCGCTGTTCCAGACAGACAGCTGGCGGGCTTTGATTGACAAGCTGGCAGCTCGTCAGGCTGGTGGGGAGGTCATTTATCCGCCGGTCAGCTGCGTGCTGCGGGCCTTCAATCTGACACCTCTGGACTCCGTTCGGGTGGTCATCCTTGGCCAGGACCCTTATCACGGGCCTGGGCAGGTAGGGGCGCTGCGGTGACTGGCTTATCATTTTCATGTTCCTTGGGACTTGGGTCCTTTGATGTTTACCGCTGCCCAAATTGCAAGTATTTGATGTTTGCCGCTTCCTAAATTCTTTGATGTTTGCCGCTTCCCAAATTCTTTGATGTCTGCCGCCCACCCAAATTCTTTGATGTCTGCCGCCCATCCAAATTATTTGATGTTTGCCGTCCATCCAAATTCTTTGATGTTTGCCGCCAACCAAATTCTTTGATGTTTGTCGTTTCCCAAACTTTTTGATGTTTGCCGCCATCCGAATTCTTTGATGTTTGCCGTCACCCAAAATCTATGTTTGCCGCCACCCAAAATCTCTGATGTTTGCCACCACCGATATTCTTTGATGTTTGCCGCCAGCCGCCTCCCAAATCCTTTGATCCCTCTTTCCTTCACCTTAATTGCCACAGCTTGGCTGTTCTGCATCACCCCTACAATGCTCCAACCCTCTTGTCTTCCCCAGGCAGACGGACTCGCCTTCTCTTTCTCGGGCAACGAGGCGCTGCCGCCAACGCTGAAGAACCTCTTCAAGGAGCTCGCCGCCGACATTCCAGGCTTCGTGGCGCCGAAGTCGGGCTGCTTGGAGAAATGGGCGCGGCAGGGCGTACTGCTGCTGAACACGGCGCTGACTGTGGGGTGAGCGCTGCTGCTGCTGGTGCCATTGCAGTTTTCAGTTGCTGTGGCCGCATCTGAGCTGAGCCCCCCCCCCCCGGTGCACTGCAGCGCCGGCAAGCCCGGCTCCCACGCCAAGCTGGGCTGGGCCGCCTTCACCGACGAGGTGCTGAGGCTGCTGTGCGCCAACGCCAGGCAGCCCCTGGTGTTCCTGCTGTGGGGCAAACCGGCCCAGGCCAAGGCCCCCCTGCTGAGCTGCGGGCCCAGTCACGTGATCCTCACCGCCGCGCACCCGTCGCCTGCCGCCTGCGGCGCCTTCAACGGCTGTCGGCATTTTTCAAAGGCCAACGCCGCCCTGACTGCGGGACCTGCAGTTGACTGGCGGCTGGATTGAAGGGGTGGAACTGCAGGGTCTGGGACTGAGGGTGTGGGACTGCAGAGTGTGGGACTGAGGGTGTAGGACTGGGGGTGTGGGACTGCAGAGTGTGGGACTGAGGGTGTAGGACTGGGGGTGTGGGACTGCAGAGTGTGGGACTGAGGGTGTGGGACTGCAGAGTGTGGGACTGAGGGTGTGGGACTGGGGGTGTGGGTGTGGACTGCAGGAGGTGGGACTGAGGGGGTGGGACTGCAGGGTGTGGGACAGAATGTGGGACTGCAGGGTGTTGGACTGCAGGGTGTGGGACTGCAGGGTGTGGGACTGCAGGGTATGGGACTGCAGGGTGTGGGACTGCAGGGTGTGGGACTGAGGGTATGGGACTAAGAATGTTGGACTGTTGTTGTGAGGACGGAGAGCCTCAATTACTCAATTTAAACATGTAGCGTCATTTTCTATGCTTTGTGCCTTTTCTCTGTGAATCTTATTTAATTTACGAGTATAATTTACACATTAAAGTTTTCTATCTGCCTTTTTATCTATTAGACAAGCTGTTGAAACCCGCGGAATTTGAACCCGGGGAATTCCAACCCCCGGAACTATTTTTGCATGTATTCTGAAATCTGAGCCCATACTTAAACAAAAACTTTTTAACAGTTAGGAATTTAGGATAGAGTTAAACATAAAATAGAGTACATTCGTGTACAATTAGTATTTGAAGCAAACATTAATATTGTTGGTTGGGGTGCTGCACAGAATGTCAGGCAAACTCATGGCCTCTGCCTCTCCTTGTGTCCCTTTGAAGTTGGATCCTTAGAAACTTCTATCTCTACCTTCTCTTCTGTTTTCTCTCTTCTCTGGTCTATGGTCTCTTCTCTCTCTCTTCTATCCCCTCTTCTCTCGTCTATTCCCTCTTATTATTTTCTCTCCTCTCCTCTCCTCTCTCGTCTCTGCTCTCTTATCTCTCCCTTTCTCCTGTTTTATCTCTTCCCATTTCTCTCTGCTCTATATTCTATCTTCTCTCTGCTCTCTACTCTCTCTTCTCTCTGCTCTCTACTCTATCTTCCCTCTGCTCGATCTGCACTATCTTCTCTCTGCTCTCTACTATCTTCTCTCTGCTCTCTACTATCTTCTCTCTGCTCTCTACTATCTTCTCTCTGCTCTCTACTCTCTATTCTCTCTTCCCTCTCCCCTCTTCTCACTCCTTACTCTACCCTCTCCGAACACTTCTCCTCTCTCCTTTCTCCTCTCCTCCCTCCTCTGTACTCTGTACTCTCTCGTCTCTCTGTCCTCTCTTCTATCGTCTCTTCCTTCACCTCTCCTCTCTCGTCTTTGCTCTCTTATCTATCTCACCTTTCTCTTCTTTTATATTTTCTCTCTTATCTCTTCTCATTTCTCTCTGCATGCTCTCTACCTCTATCTCTCCCTCTCTCTCCTCACCCCTCTCTCATCCTTTCCCCTCTTTCCCCTGTCCTCTCGATTCTCTCCCCTCCCCTCCTCTTTCCTCACTCACTTCTCTCTCTCTCTCCCTTTGTCTCACCTTTCATCTCTCATCTCTTATTTCTTATCTATCCTCTTTTCTCTCTACTCTCCCATCTCTCCTGTGTTCACTCTCGTCTTTGCTCTCTTAGTCTTATCTTCCCTCTCTCATCTGTCATCTTTACTCTCGTATACTCGTATGTTCTCACCTCTCTCCTCTGTACTCTTCTCTTTCCCCTCATCTGACTCCTCTCTCCTCTCTCCTCTCAGATATCGTGTTCACTCTCATCCCCTCTCTTTTCTGCCATCTGTACTCTCCAATCTTCAGTGTACTCTTCTCTTTACCCTCCTCAGATTACTCTCTTTCCTTACTCCTCTTCTCTTCTCTCTTCTATACTCTCTCCCCTCTATTCTCTTCTCTCGCCTTTCTGCACTCTGCTCTCTCCTCCTTCATCTCTCATCTCTACTCTCTTCTCACTCTTCTCTGCTCTCCTCTGTCATCGATCCTGTCTCATCTCTCCCATCTTCTCTCTCCCTCTTCTCACTTCTACTCTTTCCTCTCTCTTCTCTCTCCCCTCCTCTCGCTTCTTACTCCAATATTATCTGCTCACTCCTTATCCTTACCCCATCATCTCTCTTCTTGTCTTCTATCTTTTCTCTTATCCTCCTCTCGCTTCTCCTCTCTTCTTATAGTCTATTCCTTCTCCTTTTCACTCTCATCTCATCAGCCATGAGCTTGATTCTTTATCTGGCATTTGAGGTTAAAGTCTGTCAATCCCCGCTTCGAAAGCGTTTGTGGGACGTAGTACTCTCATAGTTGTTATGCTTTAATCACATCATATTTCTGGCCAATTAGCAGCCCTGAGAGGAATTTGTGTATCTCCCTCCAGCCCAGCTCCACCACCACAGTCTGCAGCAGTCTAGCAACCAAGGAAATACGTATTTCTTAGGAGCCATTTAAATTTTAAAGTACCTTATGCGAATCTTGATGTTAAAATTTTCATGGTGTAACTAATTTAGTAGGATTGCATTGTAATCACTACTAATCAGTTATTCATTAATTTTTCGCTATTTTTATAAACCATCCCACATCGCCTTGATTTGCCATCCACTGTTAAACGGCTGCAGACTTGTCTATACAGAGGACAGTGGTTTGAATCTCTCGCTGAAACTGTCTCTCCTCTCCACGCCTCTCCGCGCGCGGGTGCCGAGAAGGCTATTAAAAAGTTATTCCAAAACACTGTACATTCGCTAAGTACATTGAGCCCTATCGCCTGACCCTTCGTCTGGGCTGGGGGAATGAGTGAGTGAGAGGCACAAACAACAGAAAAGCAGACAAAATTCACATGCTTACAGTTTCTGTCCTGATTGAGATACAGAGTTGAGACTTTACATGTAGACAGAGAATGAGTCAATAAAGAATTGTGTCAAATTTGAAGTCAATCGCTTCACGTGGAGCAAAACTATGGCAGCCGAAAGTTAGGCATTTTAAAACCTACTCACACCCTTTGCCCAGATCTAGGGATTCCAATCCCGGGATCCCGGGATCCCGGGATCCCGGGATTGGGGCCAAAAATCCGGGATTTGAATCCCGGGATTTTTTGGGAATCGAATCCCGGGATTTTTAATCCCGGGATTGCAAAAGACCGGGATCGGGATCCCGGGATTTCAAGGCCTTAATCCCGGGATTGGTCCGGGATTAGAACGACCTTTCAATGCCTAAATTAGATAATTTAAAGTCTAAACGTTTATTTGAATAATAAAACATTTATTTGTTTTTGCTGTTTCTCAATGAAACGTTAAACATTTGCAAAGCTCCTGTCCTAATTGAGCTAAAAATTGTTAATGTGAACTGTAAATTATAGATAATTTTAACTTTTTTTTCGTTTTCTACCACGAGACGAGACTGAGGGCCTTTTCATATTGCTTGCTCTGGTTCCAGAACAAGAACCAATTTGTGAAGTATAAACTTTTTGTCTCCATAACTAGAGGGAGATACGTGCTATAAAGTTTTTATTATTGAATGACAGTCGCCAAGAAGAAAGTGAAAAATTGTGCTAAGTGAGGCTGTTAAGGCAGTCAAATATTAACAGAGTTTAATAGTTATACTGCTGTTTTTCTTCGAATTCCGAACCGATTCTGGTTCTGGAATTGGTAATATGAAAAGGCCCTGAGACTCTGAGAGTCGCGAGACCATGACTACTGCACGCGGCACGCCGCACAGTCCGTCTAGCAATTTAGGGATTCCAATCCCGGGATCCCGGGATCCCGGGATTGGGGCCAAAAATCCGGGATTTGAATCCCGGGATTTTTTTGGGAATCGAATCCCGGGATTTTTAATCCGGATTGCAAAAGCACCGGGATTCCGGGATTTTGAATCCCGGGATTTCAACAGCATCGGGATTTCGGGACTATTCAATCCCGGGATTGTAAAATGTCGGGATTTTGGAATCCCTACCCAGATCGGGAAAGAGAGGCAGGCGGGCGGAGGTTGGGGTGGCTGCCTCGCTGAAAAAAACAGCCAAACTTTAAAAGTGCACAGCGCCGTTCAGGATTAACTTTCAGACTCGAAATTTTACATGATTGTGCCAAAATAGTTTAAGATTATCTGTGTCAAATTTGAAGAGAATCGGTAGAAGTGGAGCGGCGCTATGGAGGATTTAGTGAAAAAAATGCGCATTTTGAGCAGTTTTTTGCACTTTTAGGTAGGAAGACTCAAATTTAGGAAATTAAAAGGTAGCCTAAGACATTCTCCGTAGTAAGTTTAGGGTGGGTGTAAAGTTTGGTGTCATTTGGTTGAGCGGTTTGGGAGTCCATAGCGATCAAAATTGTCCACACACAGACACACACAGAGTTTTGATTTTTATAGTTAGAGATAGGTTTTAAAATCTTTTCATTCTCCTAAATAAACACCTTACATTGTCAGTAGACTGCCACAATTTCACAAAGCCAGAATTCCTAATTCAACAAAATCTGTCTAAATCTGCACTTACTACTGCTGGTGTTTAAGTTTTGGTTAGGTTATTTTGCGGATAAACTCCACAGGAAGCTCACTAAAACCCCACGGCTCGGTCCTGGACTCGAACCCTGAACTTAATTTACGCTCGTATTTCCGTAACCTTCTGTCCAATTGCTAGTGGGACAAATAACGAAGACGGAATGACTAACACTTAGGAAGGCTATATTTAGCAACAGGCGGGCAGTGAAAGTTTTAAACGGTCTTAAAAAGTCGGAAGAGAGAGACCTGGTTATATTTAAAGGTAATAAAATGGACCTCTTCGTGCGCCACGGGCACGAGAGGCCTAAATTATCGATCGTGGAACTATTATACGACTAGACGTTCTAAGTACGCACAAAACAGGCACAGCTAAAACGGCCCAATTGGGAGCTACCAAACGCAAAAATACATAGAGAAAGTAGAAAAGGGATAATTATTGTCAATTTATATTCATAAATCTGACACCTTTCCATCTAAAAGTCGTCTTAACTTGAGCCACCGGGCTGCTGAAACGCTCGCACATCTCCAAGTGTATATTATGAGGCAAATCTGCAAAGCAAGGCTGGCATTTCAAGGACATTCAAGCCACCCTTGCAGAGCATCAGAGCTGGCACTGAGAGCGAGTGGCAGGTCGCATCATTCTATATTTAGAATTTGGTTTATGGCACAGAGCAGGCATCAAATATGGACGGCAATATTGAAATGGCCGCAGTTTTGAGTTCATCAGCAGCGTGCGGAGCTCTTGGATCGGACAGAAAAATGAATGGCGACTGGGGCTGTTATGACTTCTTCTCTAGCGGAAGACAGTGAGCGAAGAACTCTTAATAATTGCTTTCTAAACCGAGCGTCTTATTTGATGTTCGTAACCTTCTTTTATTTCCAAGCTTGAAGCATCGCTTCTTTAGCTTATGGCTGGGTGTGTGTGCGACTGAGTCGTCTATGGCCAACATCTCCCCCCTTACAATGGCAAAGAATTTTTTTTTAAGTTAATGCGGGAGGAACAAATTTTAGCACTTATAGTTAACTTTGGGTTTCTCCGAAAGTCGCATGCTTCTTCTGGGTTCAATAGTATCCTCGGGAACCTCAGGGATCGGAGGTGTACGCAGCCCCTCTTGTTGTGGAGGCTCCTCTTCTTGTTTTCTCCCTGCCGCGTGCTCGCCAGCCCCGGGTGGCATTCTGTCGGTTTCTGCGGACTCCTCGCCGGTTAGACTGTACGGATGTAGCTGATCCAGATGAACCTTTCGATACTTTGAGTTCGGTTCATCTGTCTTGATCATGGCCATGCTCCTTCCGATAGGCAAAAGCAGTTTTGCAGTGATTGGCTTGTCTCTCTCATTTTTGTAGATAACTGGATCCTCCAGTCCAACTTGCCTCTTGGTAAACGGAACCCTGAGCTTGTGCCCCAGCAGCTGTTCCGCTGGTGACGATCCCGCTTTGTTGTCTGATGCGCGATAAAACAGCAAGAAGCGGTCAACAGACTCTTGACTGAAGCCATTTGCTTTGATGCTTTCTTTTAGCGTGCGTACGAAACGCTCTGCAACCCCATTACTTTGTGGGTGATAAGCTGCAATAGTTAGGTGCTCACAGTCAACTCCTGCCAACCACTCCGTAAACTCCTTGCTGATAAAGCATGGTCCGTTATCTGACACAAGTGTCCTTGGAATTCCAAGCTGAGAAAATGTCCTCCTGAGACACTGAATGACAGTTCGGGAAGTCATATCTTTGGTAATGTGGACTTTAGGATATCCGCTGTAAGAATCTACCAGAACGAGCATGTAGTGGTTGTCGATCGGTCCTGCAAAGTCGATATGAACACGATCCCAAGGTCCCGCAGCTTCAGGCCAACTGGAGCGAAAATTCCTATTTTGCGGTTTTGCGGTCCTACAGATCTGGCACAAACCGACTGTCCGTTCGATATCGCTGTCCATGGCTGGCCACCAAAACTCCGCACGTGCCAAGGACTTGGTGCGGGACATTCCCAAATGAACTTTGTGCACTGCTGCAATCGCTTTCATGCGTAAGGATTTTGGAATAATGATCCTGTGGCCTCGAAGAATAACATCGTCCTGAACGCAAAGTTCTTCTCGCACATATTTGAAAGGTCGCAGCCTAGGGTGTTTGAAGCTTCCTGTCTTTATAGCGCTCTTCAGCAAGCACATTTCGTTACACCGCTTCGTTGCTAGCCTGATTTCTTCCAGAGACACTGTAGTTGAAACCGTGTGAATGTTACCAATCTCTAGCGTTTCACCGCTTCTTCCTTGCGGAACCAATCTTGAGAGCGCGTCAGATGCCATAGCTTTAGATTTTCGATACTCGATCTCGTAATCGTACGCCGTGAGAAATATTTACTCTCACGTTGTTGATTTACTCGTGCCACCGGTCTTTCTATGTGAAAAGTCTGAGCCTCTGCAGGCTTTGGCAAAATGATTAGCCTTGCCACACCGGTAGCAGGTCTTACCATACGCTGGGCATTTAAACTTTTCATGATTGCCGCCACACTTCTTGCACAGCCGATCCGCCACTGCTGGTGTTATGGTTTAGGATCTCCGGGGGTCCAGTCAGTTTAGGGTGTCCGGGGCGGAGACCCTAAACGGTTTAGGATCTCCGCCCGGAGACCCTAAACCGTTTAGGATCTCCCCTGGAGACTTCTAACGGTTATGGGTCTCCGGGGTAGGAGATCTGAAACGTTTAAGGGTCTCCGGGGCATTTTCAGGTCTCCGCACCCGGAGATCTTAAACCAGTTTCTGATCTCCCCCAGGAGACTCTAAACCAGTTTCAGCTCTCCGTCAGGGCCGCAAAAACAAAGTCCTGGTTTAGGATCTCCGGTTTCCGATCTCCCCCCCCATTTGTGTAAAACCAATGGTCATGGTATTGAACGCGTACATGTATAAGAAGTGGAAAGGCATTTTTATCATCAACGTAGCATTAGTTTTATACGTATATGCTCGCACAACTGTGTATTTAAATGGAAAACTGTTTACTGTTAAAGTAATGAAGTAAATGTCCGCTTAGTGAAAAACCGGTGATGCACTTTCAGCGCGGTGCTTGGAGGAAGCATCTCTTGAGGTGTTTCCATTGACACACCTGGTTAGTCTCCTAGCCTGTACACGTTTTGACGCAAGACACCTGGTCACGATGTAGACTTGCTGACTCCAAGTGTATCGCATCTTACCACCTTCCGATCGTCCCTGCGAAGATTGCGAAGCCTAACTCTGTCCCTCGCTTCAGATCCTGAACCCCAGCTACTCCCACGGTGTGACCATCTCGCACCTGTCACAAGACTCGACCACTGCCTTGGCAATCGTGTGACGGGGATGTCAGCATAGTATCGTGCAGTAAAAAGGCTCACTGTGCTGTTGACACCCACGTGACTTCCTTGCGAGTGAAGGCTGCGGATCTTATCCGCGTACCTCTTCCTCTGTGAAAAGTACTCTGCGATGGTCTTCAGGCCGCATTCGCTG
>NIVC01000451.1:0-17747 GCA_002269645.1 Macrostomum lignano
AATTATTTCATTAATTAAACTTGGCATTGTTGAAAAAAATATGAATTTAAAACAACAACAACAACAAGCAGCCAAATCAAGCCAAGAAGAAATGAAACACCAATATTTATTTATTAATAATGGTTATGATTATGATTATGAGCACACAGAATCAGTCATCCTCATCCATTGGCTGCTCTGCATCCGAGGAGCCGCGCGGAGGACTCGCGGTCCCAGTCCTTCATGCTCAGCGTGGGCTTCACCAAGTAGTCCTCGACAGGGCGCCCCACGACTTCTTCGCTTTCTTCTTCTGCTGCCGATCTTCTTCCGCAGAAGAAGACTCATTGTTGCCAGATTTGGATTTCGCTTTGTCTGTCGCCTTCCGCCGGCCGGCCAGCATGTCGAGGAAGTCGCCGCGCGACAGCGAGCTCAGCACCCGCTGCCTGCCCGCCTCCGAGCGCCCGGCCAGCCGTGACTCCAGCGAGCGCTGCTGCGCCCTGACGGCGTTGAACAGCTGCACAACTCCGCGGCAGGCGATTCGCTCCAGCTGGCGCTCCGCCTCGCGCTCGTTTGGCGCCGACAGCGGCTTGCGGCGCCCGCGCATAGCCAACGACGCCTCTCAGCCGTCAGTTTCCTGCGCCGGCGGCCCAGATCGACATTGGAGTCCTCGGCGGCGTCGCCGGTGTCGGCAGTGGCGTTGGCGGCGGCCGGGGAGAACCGCTGGCGGTCGGTGAGCGCCTTGGCCAGGATGGGGCAGGCGGGGGCGCGGGTCTGCAGCAGCAGGCCGCGGATGACGTTGGCCAGTCCGGCCGTTCCGCTCGCCTCCGCGGATTTGCGCTTGCCGCGGGCCTTCGACTGGCCGGCGGCCGGCTTCTGCCGATCCGAGGAGGCGTCGCTGTCGCTGGCGATGTCCTCGACTTCCTCCGCGTTGTCGTCTTCTTCGAGGTCCTGCTCTATCGTGACGCGAACCGCGGCCTGCGGCTGCTTTGAAGCGGCCGACGGCTTGGCTGAGGCGGCGACTCGCATTGCTGGATTGAGGAGTGAGTGATTGACAGATTGATTGATTGACATATTGAACTAATTGACTGATTGATTGACAGATTGAACAGATTGGTTGATTGACAGATTAAACTGAGTGATTGATTGATTGATTGGTTGATTGATTGACAGATTCAACTGAGTGATTGACAGATTCAACTGAGTGATTGACAGATTTAACTGAGTGATCAATGGATTGGTTGATTGACTGATTGATTGATTGACAGACTGATTTCATTGATAGGTTGATCACCAGAACTGATTTGACAAATTAAATTGATTAGTTGATTGATTGATAGATTTAATTTATTGATTAACTGATTTACAAACATATAGCCTAATTAAACCCAAATTGAAAATGGTAATTAAAAAAAACTGAAATCTCGTTCTTAACTTATCAAAGTTCATTTCAGCAGCCTTTATTCTTATAAAATAGCTTATGTATTCTTTTTTGCTACTGAACTGAAAGTAGACAGCTGTTTTACTAAGGATATATGCCTGAATGGCCTATCTACGAGACTAGTTATTTTAGTATCTGTGACCAATACTAACAATATGATTATTAATCAATTCCAACATTCAGAAACATGATGAAAAATCTAGCTATGCTTTTACAGTCGGTCACTTCTCCTTCTTAGCCCTGGCAGGCCTGCCGCTCGGCTTGCCGCTTGCAGCCTCCGCGCGCCCCTGCTGAGCGGTCAGCTTGGGCAGGTAGTGGTCGCACACCTGCTTGCACACGATGGAGCCCAGCATGAAGGCGGACACGAAGCAGGCGTACCAGGCTGTGCCAGTCACCTGCTTGCTGAACCAGTCGGACCACATGCCGCTAGCCAGGGCGGCGCAGGCGCAGGTGAACATGAAGGTGCCGCTGGTGGCGTGGTACAGCTTCATGTCAGCGGGCCGGACTCCGCCCAGCTTCAGCCGGGTGCACACGCCGCCGATGCACTGCAGCAGCAGGTAGATGTTGCACAGGGCGCCAATCCAAGAGTGCCAGCTGGTCAGGTGCGGCCGGCCCTTCTCCTCCTTGCTGCGCCACACGAAGTAGCCGCCGGTTAAGGAGGCGCCCAGGGCCGCCCAGTTCAGCAGGGCGTGCGCGGTGGTCTGGCGTTCCCGGTTGCCAGCGAACAAAGACGACTGGCGGTTGAAGGACAGCACGCCTTGGAACAGCAGCAGGCCGAAGGCGACCGACATGAGGGTTGGGTGCCAGCTGAATAGGCTGCTGCCCGGCTGGGCGATGTACACCAGGAAGCCCACCAGCAGGATGCACAGGAAGTGCGACACCATGGCTGCGGGATGGGTGGGGCAGATTGGCTACGGTTGAAGGCTGCGCGGGGCAACTGAGGATCTGGGAGGCTGGCTCAGCAACTGACACTCTGGGAGGCTGGCCCAGCAACTGACACTCTGGGAGGCTGGCCCAGCAACTGACACTCTGGGAGGATGGCCCAGCAACTGAGAATCTGAGGGCTGGCCCAGCAACTGAGAATCTGGGAGGCTGGCCCTGCAACTGACACTCTGGGAGGTTGGCCCAGCAACTGACACTCTGGGAGGCTGGCCCAGCAACTGACACTCTGGGAGGCTGGCCCTGCAAGTGGGGATCTGGGAGGCTGGCCCTGCAAGTGGGGATCTGGGAGGCTGGCCCTGCAACTGGGGATCTGGGAGGCTGGCCCAGCAACTGACACTCTGGGAGGCTGGCCCTGCAACTGGGGATCTGGGAGGCTGGCCCTGCAACTGACACTCTGGAGGCTGGCCCTGCAAGTGGGGATCTGGGAGGCTGGCCCTGCAAGTGGGGATCTGGGAGGCTGGCCCAGCAACTGAGGATCTGGGAGGCTGGCCCAGCAACTGACACTCTGGGAGGCTGGCCCTGCAAGTGGGGATCTGGGAGGCTGGCCCTGCAAGTGGGGATCTGGGAGGCTGGCCCAGCAACTGAGGATCTGGGAGGCTGGCCCAGCAACTGAGGATCTGGGAGGCTGGCCCAGCAACTGAGGATCTGGAGGCTGGCCCAGCAACTGACGCTCTGGGAGGCTGGCCCAGCAACTGACACTCTGGGAGGCTGGCCCAGCAACTGACACTTTGGGAGGCTGGCTCAGCAACTGACACTTTGGGAGGCTGGCTCAGCAACTGACACTCTGGGAGACTGGCCCAGCAACTGAGGATCTAGAAGGCTAGCCCAGCCCAGCAACTGAGGATCTGGGAGGCTGGCCCTGCAACTGACACTTTGGGAGGCTGGCCCAGCAACTGAGGATCTAGAAGGCTAGCCCAGCCCAGCAACTGAGGATCTGGGAGGCTGGCCTGGCAACTGGGAAACTGGTAGCCCAGCAACTAAATGAGAAACAGTGAGACAAACATAATCTGAGTGACAAAGTGTCAGAAAAGATGTCAGCGGCATATAGCATAAAGACACATTTAATATCTGGGCAGTCGTGGTGAGCTGTGTAGGCATGCTAATCCACAATATCAGTGCATAAGCAGTGTGAAGAGCAAAGTGAAGAAGCGCCGCCGCAGCGGGTACATCTGAGTAAGACAGGGTATAACAAAGAGAATGAGTAAAGAATGGCATGCATAGCGCATTTGCACAATGCCCGTGAGCTGGGTTTAGTAGAGAATATTACAGCTAAGGAGAAATTGTACACAAAAATAGCTACAGACAGAAGCAATAAAACTGAATAAATCGTGAAAAATGAGGCCACAGGCTGGTTGTCAAATCAAAGCGAACTTGAATTCACTTCCATTCTACTGGCAGTAGCATTATAAAAGCCACCTTACTCTCTTATTGTGGTTAGAAAAGGAAAAAAAGACTGTAAAAAAGGGACAATAGACAGGTGAAAGTAAAAAAACTGATAAAACCAGGTATTGAACGGATTAGACTATGGAACTGGTTGTATCACAATGCAATAAAAAAGTTCGCTAGTAGAGTTTAAGAACAGTAGAGGCAGCTACGTGACGCGAATAACGCAAGGACTACTACTATCAGTAGTCTGACTGGACTTTCACCAGGTCAGCGAGTTCGAATTCTGGTGCATTCTAGTCGAAATATTTCGGCCTTCAAAACAATTCCTAGAAACGAAAAACGTCTCTTATCTTAATTTTAGCTCGTATTGGTCCCTGCAATCAATGTCGAGATAATTTGGAAAGGCACGAACAGAGAGACTGCATGCTGGGTGAGACTGAGAAATAATCAGTCAGATTCTGATTCCCGATATGTTGTGTAGACCACTTTTTTTGAAGTTCAGATACAAACAGGGAAGAATTTTTTTCTTGCTGTATTCATGTTTAAATTCTCGGCTCTTTCGTACGGGGAATTCCCCGGTTAGGTAGGTGGGCTTGGAATTCCTTGGCATGGGGAATTCCCCGGTTAGGTAGGTGGGCCTGGAATTCCTTGGCATGGGGAATTCCCCGGTTAGGTAGGTGGGCCTGGAATTCCTTGGCATGGGGAATTCCCCGGTTAGGTAGGTGGGCTTGGAATTCCTTGGCATGGGGAATTCCCCGGTTAGGTAGGTGGGCCTGGAATTCCTTGGCATGGGGAATTCCCCGCTTAGGTAGGTGGGCCTCGAATTCCTTGGCATGGGGAATTCCCCAGTTAGGTAGGTGGGCTTGGAATTCCCCGGTTCGATAGGCGGGCTAGGAATTCCTTGGCATGGGGAATTCCCCGGTTAGGTAGGTAGGCTAGGAGCTTCTTGCAACGGGGGAAAGCAATTAATCGATACTGCAGGTAATCTCGGTGAGGGGGACATTATTTGTGTAGGAAAGAGAATTCCTCTGTAGGGAATATAATTCCTTTTTAAGCAGAAATTCTGAGTAGGGGGAATTTCCCAGATAGTTTGAAGAGTGCAGAGTCAAGGCAGGCATGACAGACAGACAGTTTCAGACCCGACTTCAGCCGGGCCATCGGCTCAGAACAGCACAGGCGAGGCCGCCCCGTTGTTGTCGGCGTCTCCGGTGGTGGCCACCTGCAGGGAGGCTGGCGCTGCCGGCCCCGCCTTGTTGACCTGGCCGCCTTCGCCCAGGCCGGCGAAGCTGTCGCTGTCTGGCGGCACTATCACGTCAGTGTCCTCCTGGCCGCCGGAGTACAGGTCCCGCTGCACAGCGGCCTGAGTCAGCTGCTCGGTGGTGGTGAGCAGGCGGGCCAGCGGCAGGCAGCAGCCGCTGCAGGTCTCCGTGAGCAGCGGCCGGGCGTTAGTGAGCAGCGGCTTCACGAAACTGCGGTGGAAATGCGGAGATGTGAGGGCTGATGAGACAGATTCTCAAGGACTGAGGCAGCGGAGAGGCAGATTCTCAAGGACTGAGGCAGCGGAGAGGCAGATTCTCAAGGACTGAGGCAGCGGAGAGGCAGATTCTCAAGGACTGAGGCAGCAGAGAGGCAGATTCTCAAGGACTGAGGCAGCGGAGAGGCAGATTCTCAAGGACTGAGGCAGCGGAGAGGCAGATTCTCAAGGACTGAGGCAGCGGAGAGGCAGATTCTCAAGGACTGAGGCAGCGGAGAGGCAGATTCTCAAAGACTGAGGCAGCGGAGAGGCAGATTCTCAAGGACTGAGGCAGCGGAGAGGCAGATTCTCAAGGACTGAGGCAGCGGAGAGGCAGATTCTCAAGGACTGAGGCAGCGGAGAGGCAGATTCTCAAAGACTGAGGCAGCGGAGAGGCAGATTCTCAAGGACTGAGGCAGCGGAGAGGCAGATTCTCAAGGACTGAGGCAGCGGAGAGGCAGATTCTCAAGGACTGAGGCAGCGGAGAGGCAGATTCTCAAGGACTGAGGCAGCGGAGAGGCAGATTCTCAAGGACTGAGGCAGCGGAGAGGCAGATTCTCAAGGACTGAGGCAGCGGAGAGGCAGATTCTCAAGGACTGAGGCAGCGGAGAGGCAGATTCTCAAGGACTGAGGCAGCGGAGAGGCAGATTCTCAAGGACTGAGGCAGCGGAGAGGCAGATTCTCAAGGACTGAGGCAGCGGAGAGGCAGATTCTCAAGGACTGAGGCAGCGGAGAGGCAGATTCTCAAGGACTGAGGCAGCGGAGAGGCAGATTCTCAAGGACTGAGGCAGCGGAGAGGCAGATTCTCAAGGACTGAGGCAGCGGAGAGGCAGATTCTCAAGGACTGAGGCAGCGGAGAGGCAGATTCTCAAGGACTGAGGCAGCGGAGAGGCAGATTCTCAAGGACTGAGGCAGCGGAGAGGCAGATTCTCAAGGACTGAGGCAGCGGAGAGGCAGATTCTCAAGGACTGAGGCAGCGGAGAGGCAGATTCTCAAGGACTGAGGCAGCGGAGAGGCAGATTCTCAAGGACTGAGGCAGCGGAGAGGCAGATTCTCAAGGACTGAGGCAGCGGAGAGGCAGATTCTCAAGGACTGAGGCAGCGGAGAGGCAGATTCTCAAGGACTGAGGCAGTGGAGAGGCAGATTCTGAGGCTGCGGAGGCAGATTCTCAAGGACTGAGGCAGTGGAGAGGCATATTCTCAAGGACTGAGGCAGCGGAGAGGCAGATTCTGAGGCAGCAAACATAAAAAGCTCACTTCTTGTCAATCTTCCGCCATCCCAATGCAATGCAAGACCTGTCGCGCAGGCTCGGCTGGGAAGCCGCCTGTAAAAAATAAAAAATATGAAATTGCAGAGACAGACTAAACATTGGCATGACAAAAAAACTCAAAGAAATCGCAGTTACGAACCTCCCCTGTGGAGTCTTGCCGGTCAAGACGCTGACGATTTGGTTCCTCTTCAACTCCAACTCTGCGATGCAAGTGAATATGAATTATGAGCGCGCAATGGTTAACAGTCATTGAGCATGGTACACACAGTATGCTCTTATGTACACTCAAATTCAGGACAGCTTGTGGAGGTGTTGACAGTCAGTTCTATTTGTACGCCCGTATTTGAAAACAAAGCAGAATGGGGTGTACCTGTGTACACCCTAACCTAGAACACGTTGAGTTGGCGATTTGCACCCCATAGCTAACTGACAGTTAAACTTAGGCGTCTTCTGAGCCTCTAAAAGTGTTCAAAGTGTGCTCAAGACGGCAGAAATCAATGATCTTAAATAGGTCGAGAGGTTCTGAACACAGAGCAGATGTTCTTGGATGGCTGATCTTTTAGTCCCATGATCCTTGACCCCAGTGTACAGATGTATAAGTGTACAGATGTATAAGTGTACAGATGTATAAGTGTACAGATGTATAAGTGTACAGATGTATAAGTGTACAGATGTATAAGTGTACAGATGTATAAGTGTACAGATGTATAATTGTACATATGTATAAGTGTACAGATGTATAAGTGTACAGATGTATAAGTGTACAGATGTTATAAGTGTACAGATGTTATAATTGTACAGATGTATAAGTGTACAGATGTATAAGTGTACAGATGTATAAGTGTACAGATGTTATAAGTGTACAGATGTATAAGTGTACATATGTATAAGTGTACAGATGTATAATTGTACAGATTTTATGAGTGTACAGATGTATAAGTGTACAGGTGTATAAGTGTACAGATGTATAAGTGTACAGATGTTATAAGTGTACAGATGTATAAGTGTACATATGTATAAGTGTACAGATGTATAATTGTACAGATTTTATGAGTGTACAGATGTATAAGTGTACAGGTGTACAAGTGTAAAGATGTACAAGTGAACAAGTGTACAGGTGTACAAGTGTACAAGGTTTTTTCCAACGCCACCTGCAGGAAGTGACCGAGGGACACGAGACTGCAAGCAGAAGGACCCCCCTGGCCGCAGGCTTACTCAATGTGCATCCACTGCAGCATCTGGGTGGCGAGGCCGCCGCACACCAGCACGGTGATCATGACCAGGATGAGAGTGGTAGAGAAGATGATCTTCCTGGCATCCGATGAGGTGTTCCGAATGGCCAGGGCGAACGCCATGGCGCCCCGCAGGCCGGAGAAGGCCAGCACGTGCATCCGGGACAGCCCGATGGCGCAGCCGCTGCGCCTGCGGCCAATATTGGCCAGGCCGCACAGGGGGTAGACGCACAGCACCCTGCCGATGATCATAGCCAGGAATCCCGCCACAATGAACACCGGGTCCCACAGGTGCGAGCTGTAGGTGAACACGCTGACCCCGATGTACACAAAGGTGAAATTTTCAGCTAGAAAATTCAACAGGCCAAAGAATGACATTGTGGTGGCCTTGGACTCGTCAGACAGGTTGTTATAGGTGTAGTGCGCCTGGCAGATGCCGCAGAACAGCACGGCCACAATGCCGGTGCTCTTCACCGCCTCGGCCGCCAGGAAGGTGCTGTAGCTCATCAGCACGAACAGGCTGGTCTCCAGCAGCGGGTGCTCGCGGACCTGGGCAATGGGTGAGCCAGGCTTTGAATTTGAAATAGTAGAAACCCAGATAGTGGCCTCTGGAACCTGCTCATAATCAACTTTTCGGATCCCGCATTTTTAAATCCCACAGGGATCAGTAGCCTGATTCTCCCGAAATCCTCACAGTGGGATCAGTAGCCTTATTCTCCCGAAATCCCTACAGTGGGATCAGTAGCCTGATTCTCCCGAAATCCTCACAGTGGAATCAGTAGCCTGATTCTCCCGAAATCCTCACAGTGGGATCAGTAGCCTGATTCTCCCGAAATCCTCACAGTGGGATCAGTAGCCTGATTCTCCCGAAATCCTCACAGTGGGATCAGTAGCATGATTCTCACGAAATCCTCACAGTGGGATCAGTAGCATGATTCTCCCGAAATTCCTACAGTGGTATCAGTAGCATGATTCTCCCGAAATCCTCACAGTGGGATCAGTAGCCTGATTCTCCCGAAATCCTCACAGTGGGATCAGTAGCATGATTCTCCCGAAATTCCTACAGTGGGATCAGTAGCCTGATTCTCCCGAATTCCTCACAGTGGGATCAGTAGCCTGATTCTCCCGAAATCCTCACAGTGGGATCAGTAGCCTGATTCTCCCGAAATCCTCACAGTGGGATCAGTAGCCTGATTCTCCCGAAATCCTCACAGTGGGATCAGTAGCAGGATTCTCCCGAAATCCTCACAGTGGGATCAGTAGCATGATTCTCCCGAAATTCCTACAGTGGGATCAGTAGCCTGATTCTCCCGAATTCCTCACAGTGGGATCAGTAGCCTGATTCTCCCGAAATCCTCACAGTGGGATTAGTAGCCTGATTCTCCCGAAATCCTCACAGTGGGATCAGTAGCATGATTCTCTTGAAATCCCCACAGTGGAATCAGTAGCATGATTCTCCCGAAATCCCCACAGTGGAATCAGTAGCATTGTTCTCCCAAATCCTCAGTGGGATCAGTGATGACTCTTAAAGAAATCCCACAGTGGGATCGGAAATGACTCTTATAGAAATCCCACAGTGGGATCAGTAGCCTTATTCTCCCGAAATCCTCACAGTGGGATCAGTAGCCTGATTCTCCCGAAATCCTACAGTGGGATCAGAGATGACTCTTCTCTTTCCAAAACGCTCACCCGAGACTCACCTGCGTGAACTTGGTGATGAGGGCGGTGAGGCAGCCCAGCAGGCAGCCGATGCCGATGGCGCCAAGGAACACCCCGGCGAAGCTGCCGATGGCCTTCAGCACGGAGATGGCGGCGGTCTCTCCGGCCGCCGCGGCCGAACCGTAGGTCTCGATAGACTCGGACAGCACTATGGCAACGGCGTCGTTAAGGACGCTTTCGCCGAATACGAGAGCGTAGAGATCGGGCTCGACGCGGAGGTCGCTGAATATTGCCAGGACGGTGACTGGAAGGATGCGATGAAAACAAAGGCTTGCCTGACTTGACAGCACATCAGATGCCGATGGCAAAGAAGCGGTTTTAAAAATTCTCACCCGGATCGGTGGCCGATATGAAGGCGCCGAACAGGAGGCACTCGCTGAGGCTGACGATCGAGGCGAGCCTGGCGCTGGCCCGGCTGATGCCGAATGTCACGCCGCTGCGGGAGTTCAACGGCGATTTGGGAGAACAGTTGGGATCTGGGATGAGGCAGACTCTATGGTAGGGGTTTGCAGAAGAGAGATGGGAATGGGATAAGAGAAGGGATTAGAGAAAAGATAAATGAGGGAGAGAAGAGAGGAGGGAGAAGGGAAAAGAGAGCAGACAGAGGAGAGGGGAGAAAGAGAGCTTAGAAGAGACATAAACCTTGAGCAGGCCGGGCCGGATTGCTATTGTGAACTTTCAAAAGTCAGGAGGGTCGAAGTTTTCCAACCCCTGCTCTATGGGGATCAGGGATGAGGGAGTCTATATGGGGATCAGGGATGAGGGTGTCTATATAGGGATCAGGAATGAGGGTTTCTATATGGGGATCAGGGATGATGGTGTCTATATGGGGATCAGGGATGATGGTGTCTATATGGGGATCAGGGATGAGGGAGTGTATATGGGGATCAGGGATGAGGAAGTGTATATGGGGATCAGGGATGAGGGAGTGCATATGGGGATCAGGGATGAGGGAGTCTATATGGGGATCAGGAATGATGGTGTCTATATGGGGATCAGGGATGAGGGAGTGTATATGGGGATCAGGGATGAGGGAGTGCATATGGGGATCAGGGATGAGGGAGTCTATATGGGGATCAGGGATGAGGGAGTCTATATGGGGATCAGGGATGAGGGTGTCTATATGGGGATCAGGAATGATGGTGTCTATATGGGGATCAGGGATGATGGTGTCTATGTGGGGATCAGGAATGATGGTGTCTATATGGGGATCAGGGATGAGGGAGTGCATATGGGGATCAGGGATGAGGGAGTCTATATGGGGATCAGGGATGAGGGAGTGTATATGGGGATCAGGGATGAGGGAGTGCATATGGGGATCAGGGATGAGGGAGTCTATATGGGGATCAGGGATGAGGGAGTGCATATTGGGATTAGGGATGAGGGAGTCTATATGGGTATCAGGGATGATGGTGTCTATATGGGGATCAGGAATGAGGGAGTATTGCAAATCTGGAGTCAATTTATGAAATCAAAGATGCAGTTCAAAAGTGACAGATCAGATGAAATCCAAGAAACATGGGTTGCTGAACTCACCGATAACAAAGCACGATATGGTGGTGCCAAGAAATGCCAGCATCAGAATCGAGCCAATATTGCGAAAGAAGTGTTTCTGGAACAATAATGTGGGCTTTAAATTTATTGCTTGTAAAAGCTGTAAGCATAATCTGATCAATGACGTTTTGAAAGCCTCATAGTGGGATTGGGGTCATGCGATGGGATTTAAGGGACCTGCAAGCGTCGTGTCATGAAGGCACATTGGAAACATCATGAAGGCACATTGGGGACGTCATGAGGGCACATTGGAAACATCATGAAGGCACATTGGGGACGTCATGAAGGCACATTGGAAACATCATGAAGGCACATTGGGGACGTCATGAAGGCACATTGGAAACATCATGAAGGCACATTGGAAACATCATGAAGGCACATTGGGGACGTCATGAAGGGACATTGGGAACGCCATGGAGATGGGGATGCATGGAGATTGGGGACGCCATCCTCACCCTCTTCATGCTGAAGCCGGCAAAGAAGATGATGGGTGGCAGTATGAAGTTGAAAAACACTTCGGGATTAAACGTCGCCTTCTCGTCTAAAATCGGGGCGTTGATATCGTTGCCATAGAGACGCCGCTTATAATCGTACTCGTAGATTTGCGATTCGTTCAGAACGGACATGTTGACGAGGACTTTCTCCGGCGGCAGCTTGTTAGACTGCTCGGGTGAGTCCTCGATAGAGATCATTGTGATGCTAGGCTGGTAGCTGGGAGAGCCGTAGCGAATGATAACGCCAACTATGAGACCTGGGTTGGAGATAGGACAGAGTGTACTTTAGTTTTGAATCATTAGCCATGATGGCTGGGTTCATTTTTTCGGAGTTTTTGGAGTTTTTTTCGGGTTCATTTTTGCATCCAGGTGCCAATTGCTAGGTGGCACCTGGATGCACCTGGATGGGGTTCAAAATTCACTTTTCATTTTTAATTTAATGCTAACTTTGTAAGTCTATCTGAGACTTTTTGTTAAGTAATTGTTAGTGATTCTCAATATTAATATAAACTATCCTATGCCATTAAGTTTGTATACAGTCCACCACTGTCATTAATTGAATTAGTAGAAACAGAAATGATAAATTTCCATGTAATTCACGGCCTGCGAGCTCAGAGTGAATTTTATCTAGCATGGACAAGTGGAGAAAATTTGCAGCAAAAAAGTACCAGCTCTGAATTTGAATACCAGAAATTCATCTCCAAACTTTCTCGGCTGGCAACTTCAAGTACACACATGAGTCAATGAACAGTTATTTAACCTTTTTTTACATATCTATAGTGAACATCCACTGCTTAAAAACCAACTGCTACGGCATGAAATATTGTGGGTTTAAGGAAAATCGATTCTTAATAGCAACGAGCATAGACACCTGTTTGAGTTTTCACTTTACATACATAAATTTTGACCAAATAAGACCAATTTAGCAGTAAAGATTGGTTATGAGTACCAAAGTCTGGCAGGAACAAGTTTTGAAACTCGTTACTTTCAAATTATTAACGGTAGCAAAATACGGCTAGCCGAAACGCCAGATAAAAAATCCACCAGAAGATCTTCGAGTAAGGAACTGGAACTGGTGCAGATAAAAGCGGACAATCCAACAAGCCGTCAGAGTTAACAAGCTAAGAACTGTCAATGAATGTCAAAAAAGATTCGCACCAGCGATACGCCCAATCGTGTGAACTCGACAGTCTTTTCTTTGATAGTCTATATATGCAAGTCTGATTTAAGATGCCATCTCCAATTAACAAAAACTCATAAGCCGACAGTAACCGAATTCGAAGAGCGCAACTCCAGTAACAAGTAAGTTTCGTCGACAATAATTTCCATTCTTCCTTTTTAAAAATAAAACAAATCAATATTCTACTCTCTACTCAATAAGTGGATAGTAGCACAGTAAGCGCAATATAACTATTTTGCATTCCAATTACTACGAATATTCACAGAATGAAGGCCGTCATTGCTCTTCTGTGCCTCGTGGCCGTGGCCTCCGCTGCATACACCCCCGCCCAGCGTGAGGAGGTCCTGGATGACCTCGTCCACGAGATTGTGCCCTTCCTGTCTGTGGACTGGAACTGCGTCAAGAACGCCGGCATCTCCAGCTCTATGTGCATCCTGAAGAACCTCATCAGCTGCGGCGTGGCCATCAAGCCGCCGCTCATCGCTGTCTGCCTGGTTGCCAGCTGCGGCGGAGACGCTGCCAAGCTGGCGTACTGCATCAAGCTGTGAAGCTGGCAATGCCCCTTACATTGCTTTAAAAATAGTCGACTAAATATATATTAATTCGACAAGTACAGCTTATATTGCAGCTTTCGTCTTAGGCTTCTTTAATTATGATAACAATCGAAAATTCATGATGACAGACTAATAGCATACAAATATCTCAATCTGAGCTACAATTTAGCTCGTAGTAAACCCTGAAAATGTTCAAATTTTCGGAGCTCATTTACGATGACTGATTAGTGCTCAATAAGTTCGCGAAAAAAACACTTTTAAAATATTCTGGCACTAATTTTTTTCCGCATATACCCCCATCTAATGAGACTTCTCAACGTAGTTTCCAGACAGATTGATGCATTTCTTCATCTGATGAAACCAATGCTGTAAAACAGTCCCTCAATTTCACCTGAGCTCTGCTCTCAGCTCCTCTTCGAGCTCCTTGCGAGAGTCAAAGTGCTTTCCTTTGAGATTCTTCTTGATATCTTCGAGAAGAGGAAGAAGTCCGCTAAGAAGTCTTTGGCCGCTCCTGACATAACAAAATGGGAAGAGGTGAAAGCAATGAACAAGAACACGGTCATGCCAAGGGACCAAACAGGACGGCAAACAGAGAACAGATACTGCACCATCTGCAACAGAGAGTTCAAGACTCACACGGGACTGAAGATACACAACACCAGGATGCATCGAGAACAGAGACAAGAGGAGAAGAAGTTCCCAAGATGCGGAGACATCCTAAACAACAAGGCCAGCGAGACGAACCACCTTTAGATCTGTAAAGGCGCCCTGAAAGGGACATGCCCGTACTGTCTCCAGCCCAGGAGCGCCAGCAACATGGCGAGGCACATACGCAACTGTGCGCAGTACAATGACCTACAAACAGGGTACCAACAAGAAGAAGAGGACCAAGACGCCTACACGACGGACAGGCCTGAACCAACCGACGCACCGAGAAGAGCGAAGATTGCTTGCCCGGGCTGCAGCAAGAGCATCTCGAAGACAAATATAGCAAGACACCGGAAAGTCTGCACCGCGGAACCGACTCAAAGCCAATGAGTGGCATGCCTCATAGGAGGTCGAATTGTCATATAAGGACAAGGACAAGGCCGCTCCTGAGAGAGTAACTTCAGCACCTGCGGTGAGCAGACACCTGAGTACCAGTTACCAGTCACTGTGGCACCTTCCTCGAATAGGATGGGTAGCAGAATGCCACACCGCATGCTGCCAAGACCTTGCCGACACTCGTAGGAATTTGACAGGGGCATCCTCTTCGAAGGCGATCCCCTGCCTGCTCTGGAATTTTGTCTCTGAGAAGTACACCCATGTTTCATCACCTGTCAGGATGTTGTCCACCAATAATTTCGAAGCCCCCTTGTCAAATTTGTTGAGCATGAAGGTTGCGAACTCAATATGAACTTGCATCTGGGTTGGGTTCAGGTGATGGTTACCCAGCGCCCGGATACTTTCACTCGTCGATCTTCCTCAATTAGCCACTGCTGCCTCCTGACCAACTTGTATACCATTGTATGGATGAGGCTTCATCACTCAGGGCTTGTTGAAGCAGTGTCTGCATGCATTCGGAGGCAGACTGGCCAAGTCGAAACTGGACAAGAATTGCGACTCCTCTGTCACACATGGTCAATCAAGTGCAGTAAAGATTATTAAGTTGCATCACTTTTCAGCCACTGCATCGCAGAATCTCAGTCAAAGATGCTGAAAATCTACATGAAATGTTTTAACATTGTATGAAATAAACAAACTTCAGTATATTTGCATGGAAAGGAGATTCATTTTTTGCGAACTTATTAAGCAGCTCTTGTACAAGTAATTTAGGACTGTGTGAAATGTATAATTATAATGATGGAGTATGTAAAAAACAGAATGTATTCGTATTTCTCTGCATTTCTGTATATATCTTTATGTCTTTTATGGAGCTGGTTTCAATTTTAACTCGATTTTTACCTAGCTATAAGAAACATTCATGTACTAGAACAAACTCTAGGGCATGACATATTAAGGGTTTAGTTTAAATAGATTCTTAATAACAATGAGCAGAGCACCTATTTTACTTTAAACTTTAGATACATAAAAAAGATTTTGTTTTTGGGGCTCTTGAAACTCCCCACCTTTGTCAAGCTGATATGGGGTAGATACACCAAGCTTGCCAGTTTGCTAAGCTAGGGGAGGGTTTGGCAGTCTATCTAAGGTTTTTTATTTTTTGGGCCATATGGGGTTTTTTTATCCCTTGAAAATCGCATTGGCAACTGGATTTTTGGCATCAGAGGCCAATCTGGCAACTTCATTTCCTTGTGCTAGTTGCCACTTTTAGAAAATTATTTTGCAAGTGTAATAAAAGTGCCATATGAATCTAAGTTGTGGCAAATACTAAGTTGCAAAAATTGACAATATCAATAACAAGTCCCAGACAAGACTCATTCCTATAGTCATACAGTGCAGTGCATACATGTTTAATGAGCCTTTGAAACATACATGCACAACCCCCCTGATTTACACTGGCTATGCAACTTACTTTTTAACAAAAATGTGACTTACCTGTGAAAAAAACCCTAAAGCAAAATTTTTACATAAAATATTATTTTTATAGTTCCTAGTGAAGAATATATTCCAATCAAAAATAAACTTTACTATTTTGTTCTAGGCCTACTAATTATTTCTATTTTTTCAAATGGTACAGAACAGGTTTTATTCTGCAGAAATTATTTGCCTCCTTTACTGCTTGTTGCATTGTTTTTGTGCTTGTTAATTATACAATATTATTAGTATACAAATTCATTAGAACACTTAATTGGATACTTTATTGGTCTACACTTTATTAGATAGCTAAATACTTTCTAGAATACCTATGGAATACTAGACTCCAGAAGGTTACAAGTACGCCGGAAAATTCCAGCATAAAAATGACCCCTTTCAAAGTTGGTGTACAAATTTTGGCCTACAAACAAAGTCTTACCATTTTTGGTATACAAACTTTGGCCTACAAACTCATATTGTATGACTTGTGCCTGAAACTTTTAATGTAAATTTATGTAATTTACGTAAAAAAAATTCAAGAACTATTTCAAATAAGTTTAAATTTCTTTTCATTTCTATTTCTAGATGACTAAAAGAAGATGACTGAGTAATATTACTTAATTCAGATTTAACTATTGTTTACGCTTTTTTAACCTAAATGACCTTTTTTAGAAGAAATTTTGATGTATATATTAGGGGAATTGTTACCCTTTTTGGAGTACACTGCTAACACTTAGATGAGCTAGGATTATTGTTCTGGTATACATTACTATACAATCTAGACCTTGGATAGAATATAGGTATATGTTATTAACATAGTCTAGTATAGAAAAAAAGGGCATCTAGTGGATTAGGGGTTGGTCTACTAGTTTTATAAAGTTTAGTTGATGATTAATAAGGGCATGGTTAGGCAGCTTCATAGGAATTTTTAAAAAGCCACACTTAGAGACATGGCAACTGTGTCTATAATGCAAAAACTTAGACACAGTGGCCATGTCTCTAATAGTGACTAGGTCTATACTTATAGACACAAGTATCTATAAGTATTTGCATTATAAACATAGCACCATGTCTATAAGTATAGACCTAGGGCCTAGTAACTATTGAAGACATGGCTACCATGTCAATGAAACTTGCATAGCAGCCATAGTCCAGAAGGTGGCCTTTATGCCGGAATTTTCCGGCGTAATTTTGCACTCGCTGACAATCTTGGCGTACATTTGGCGTATAGAATATTCAGGTTCAACATGAAGTGTAAACAACCCGCGTACAAGAAATAGAAAAGTTCAGGGCTGATGCAATTGTGTAGTTAAATATCAATTAACCAAAGCTCTTCTGAATATAAACGGTTAACAAAACAGGAAATATTAACGAAATTTACGAGAAAAACAAAATTAAAACAAAGAATATTAGTTTTTGGAAAAAATCAGCCGTTTTCAAGTAAATAATTATTTTTAAGTTTTATAAAATACAAATTCTTTAAAAAGTTGGCGTAATAAACAACTTTTGACTTGGCGTAAAAAAATTTTGACTTTACGTCGGCGTAAAATTGAAAGACACGAATTTTCACTCCAGCGTACGCCTGCCATGATCCGGACTATGGCATAGCAGCCATGTCATTAGGCCTAATATTGAATGGGTTGACACTTAAAGACACAGTGGGTGGCCATGTTATTAATATAAAATAGGTTCACACTTAGACACTGTAGGTAGCTATGTCTAATATAGGAACTTATAGGCATGGCTGCCATGCTATGTATATAATCATTGATTGGATGAAAAGAATTGACCAACTGAAAGTTAGAGTTTTTTAAATGTAATTTAATTTAATTTTTAAGAATAAAAAAATCATAGCAATTCTCTTAATCCATTAAGCTACTGCCACTATCTTGATTATGAGAGAGGCTATAGAATGTGTTTTATATTGATGATTATAGCCATGCCTAAAAGCTCAAATATTATAGACATGGCC